>JAHREE010000285.1:6306883-6323803 GCA_033628505.1 Tringa tobata
AGGGGGCACAGGCTCCAGAGTCCACTTCCCCACTTGGCCTGTCCGCTTGGCCACAGGCGGGTGGTGAAGCCCGTCCTGACACCAGATGGGTCAGAGGATGCTCTTTGCGCAGTCACCGGTCTCTCTCCGCAGAGAGAGCCTCAGAAAAGTTGTTTCTCATCCTTAGAGAAGGCCGTGAAGCCATTTCCAGAGCGGAGATCTTCAGTGCTGTGGCTCCCTCACTCCTGTTCTGCTGTGGCGACTAACCCCATGCTTTTAGCTCGGCAAGGTGCAGCGCTGGCAGAGGAGCCCAGACACACACAGGCAGAGTTTTGCTGCACAAATCCAGCATTTTACAGCTCCTGCACAGCACCAGCCCCACAAAGACTATTTGCCATTCATGCAAAGGCTAAAACTTTGTCACTCCGTGCAAGGGAGACTGATGTCTGTGACCAAAAAAGCCATTACCACAAAGGTCTTAAATTAGGAAAGGAGAATTCATTTGTCACCTCTCTCTGCCACAGAGTGCTGGTGTGATGTTAAACGAGTTGCTCAGCCTCTCTCGTCATTAGAAAAGCAGATAAAAGCAGCTTCTTGGCAAATTGGATTGCAAACTCTTTGGGACAGAGATGTTGCTTTTAGCTGTGGTCAGAGCCTGTCACAGTTGGGCTCTGTACTTGGCTGGGAAATGCAGGCACCAAGGCAATACAAAAATAATATGAAAAACTATAATGAACTGGTTGGAAAATAAATCAGGATTGCAATGAATTCATACTGATTCTAAGAATTACTATGTATTTATAAAATTCAGAGTTTTTACTCTAGGAGTGCCCTGGTTGGGAGGTTACAAGATCATGACCACCATCGTTTATTTTGCAGCTCAGCCTTGGACCAGATAAAATGGTAATAGACCTCACAGATCCAAATCGCCCCCGGTTCACGTTACAGGAGCTGCGAGATGTATTGCAAGAGCGTAACCAGCTGAAAGCTCAGCTTCTTGTGGTGCAAGAGGAGCTGCAGTGCTATAAGAGGTATATTCTGAAATCAGCAAAGAACTAATAATTACTCGTCAGGGGAGCTTACCAGATCGGAGTACTGTGGATTTGAGCACCAGGATTGGGTTAGGCACTGTCCAGATGTACGAGAGGCATCTGTGCTCCCAAGAGCCTACAAATGAGCAAAGAAAAAGGGGGGAAGGATGAATTCTCTATGCAACATAATTTTAAAACTAAACTCCCTCTTATTCTGCGCAGTTCGCAGGCTGTTCCCATTAATTACCGCCATAAGCCTACATGCAGTTACTCCCACTCCACAGACAAGCTGGGTTCTCATGCACACGCATTGATCGGTGCAGCCACAGCAGTTGCACACGTACTGTTCTTGTCTAAGGCCATGCTACGTACCAGAGAGCACGGGGGTTTCCATCTCGTCTTTAGTCAAAATTTCCTTCCTCCTCCAGCTTGCCGTCGGGGACGTGAGCTTATCTACTGCTCCTTTGCTGCCACAGGGGTTTGGCATTGATCTAGAAAGCAGAATATTAGGCCCTTTTGTCATCATTCAATATAAGCTGTGGGGCTTTTTTTAAGACTACCAACTGAGGGTTGTGTAAACCACTTAAATGTGCGAAACAAGAAATATTTTGGGCTTTCTAGAAGGGACCAGCCTGGGAGAATCAGCGTGAGCCAGAGGGTGGGATGCAGGAAGGGTCTTGCTCTCAGTGCTACAAATTCCTTCACCGCCAAGTCTGCTCTCCCCCAGCCTCTGCCTCTCATCATCAGGTTACATTATACACTCTTTGGGGCAAGAAACTACTTCTTAATCTAGACACAAAATGTCTGAGCACGTTAGATTCCAGTTGAGATGTCTCGGCAACAGCTTCTTAGATACAGTAAGCCCGCCCTTTGCCTTGGCTGTAACAGGCAGGTTAAGCCAAGAAGTTAAAGTTAAATCCAAGAAGTCATTTTACAAACTGCTCGACAGCACTTCTCTCAGCACCAAGGGGCACCGCTTCCCCGGCTCAGCTGCCTGCCTTCACTGCGCAGCCATTGGAATGGTGTCTTGCTTTGATTTCCCAGCTGCATTACACAGCTTATTACAGGCCAAGTTAAAAATTAACCGTGTGAATGTTTTTAGGTTTTGAGCGATTTAAGTCACAGAGCTGTGCACCCAGATAGTGTGTCAGGGCTGCTTCTCAGTTCAAGTAATTCCATGTGCTTATCTCCTCATACAGCATTCCAGCTTAAGCCAAAAACCATCTTCCCTTAAAACATTCATATAAAAATCCTAGTTATAATGGTAGAGCCATAAAGAGTAGTTGTGCAGGGGAAGGGGATAAATATATAGTCTAAAATGTCTTGTGTGCATTGGATGTAAGTTTGATATAGCACAAGGCAACTGACATCCTTGCAGAGAATGGCTTAAAACAACTAATGATATTTGAGGTTTACATTTTTAATCATGACTACTGAGTAGAAGGTATCATGCAAATATTAGAGATCTGCAGCGTCACCAAACAGCTCCTGGTCCCATTTCTCTAAGAGGAGAATCTGCCTTAGAATTATCCCATGCCTGATGTCACACCAATTTCTAGATACTCTCCTGTATTTTTATTTCCAAGGTCCAGAGGAGCGTTGCTCGTTAGGATTGTTGCTCGTTAGGATTGTTGCTCGTTAGGATTGTTGCTGAGCTACTTTCAGCCTTCAGCTACTGCAGTCACAAGCTTTGATCCACCCAGCTCTCCAGATAAATGAGGTCAGCTCAGGACAGTAAACTGGCATGCCATGAAAACACAGTGCAGTATGCAAGCTGGTAAAATCTAACCCCATTCCAAGCAGGGGAAACATCCTTTGGTAAAACTGAAGCTTTTGACTAAAATAGGCAGTTACAACCTTGTAGAGCGTAGCAGCATTGAGGAGGATGATAAAATCTACAGCTCGGGCAAAGCCTTTCTTTTCTCCTCTGTAGGATGGAAAGAGGAACAGGCACCTGCCTTGCAGGGAAGCTGGGAATCTCCCATTGTTCCCAGATGCACGGTGTGAGCCTTCGTGGCTGCGCTGAAGGTACCACAGATCCACCCATGCAGAAACTCCCCATCTGTGTCTGTGCCCTGCTGTTGTCTTTGGACTCTTGTACAAATCCAACATGTAATTTCGCTTCCCCTTCACTCCTGTTATGATTTGCCTTCCTTCCTCTGTGGAGGTCAGCTCGTTACTTGTGTTCTCATTAAAGCATTGTCTAAGCAACGTTACATTGCAGTATTTAAGGAAAATAAGACCAATTCGTCACAAGAAATAGGCCAGGCTGCCATCCCTGTCCTGTGAACACCCATTAACCCACATCCTAGGCTGCCCAGGGAAGGGTAGAACATAGACAGCACAAACCCATGAAAAATAAACAAACCCTCTTCTTTTCCCAGTGGGATCATCTCACAGAGAAGGGACCAAACTGAAGAACCGGAAAAAGAGGCCAGCGCCAGCAACCCTGGCACCAGCAAGGACAGCGAAGAGAAGACAGTCATCAAACGGCTGTAAGCTTGTCTGCATCTTTTTTG
The DNA here is from genome assembly GCA_033628505.1 of Tringa tobata. NCBI lineage: Eukaryota > Metazoa > Chordata > Aves > Charadriiformes > Scolopacidae > Tringa > Tringa tobata. Next base: position 6,310,413 of record JAHREE010000285.1, read on the forward strand.
GCAGAATATGGAAGAACATAGCATGCATCAGACTTAGTGAATCCAGGGTTGAATTCTGAACTTTGGCCTACTTAGCTGGATATTGTTTTCTTCTCTCCCTGTAAAATTAAAACCTGATAGAGAAACCCTTTCCTGTGGACAAAGCACTCCACAGGAAGGCAACCTCCACCCAGGCAAGCAGGGCGTCACTTTTTTCTAGAAAAAATAAGCATTTCAGATCAAAACTATGCGACACTCTCCTCCCCTGCTAGCACGTTAAGACTCCACTGTGGGAACACGCCAGCTGTCCCCAGAGGTTTGTTTACATTGTGTTCAGCAGCTGTACACAGTACCCACAAGCTCAGGCTGCAGCCCCAAAGTTCCCCAAAATAGCAGAACACATTGACACAGCCAGCTCACTCCATGTTCCTTCTCTTCCAGTTGTTCATTGTTGTCTCCTTTTTGTTCTCTTTATTTATTTTAGGTTCTCTTTTAAACATGGAAAACGAGCATCCTCAAGAACTTAACTACTCCTGTGGGGAAAGGGCATGGATGAGCCTCTAAGGTGTTAGGGGAGTCGATGATGGGAAGAGAAAGCATCACTCCTGCTGTAGAGAAGAAGCAGTCTCACAAAAATTGTGTTGTATGATATTCTTTCAGAATAGATTATACTTTGCCTTTTTTTTTAGAAACTGTTTAAGACAGACACTTTTTGTATTTCTTAGATTCTGGCCAGACATTACCCACATGTAGAGAATGTTTATACAAAGGTGATTTTTATTCTTATTAAAAAAACCTGTGACGATCTGTACTACCCACTTATTTATCCTATCAAACTGAACATCCCAAATGATTTTGCAAGATGAAAGTATTTTTAAGAGCTACATACCATTCACAAGTGCATTCAGAGCAAAGGGCTGGGAAGGAAGAACCCATGGAGATCACAGTCCCCACTGCTCTTACATAGAAAGTAATTATCTTATACAACGCAGAACTGCTTGAAGAAAACCCCACCAAAGGAAGGTGCAGTTGGGCTGTGACAGCAGAGCCCCTGCACACACAGGAGTGGCCGTTTGGGGTCAAGATGAAAGATGGTGGCAAAGAGCACAGAAAGGGAAGAAAAGCTGCTGCTTTGTGCTCTGCCCACACGAAGGACTGATGTCTTTTCAGAACTGCAGACATGCTCAAACTGGAACAGATGCACCAAACTTTCATTTCTGACAGCTAAAGGTCTCCTGTGTGTGTATTTTTCATAAGCTCTGTTCTTTCAGTCATCTGTCACAAGCTGGGTATTAGCCTCAGTAATGAGATTTATCACTAGAGGAAGCATATAGGGCAAACAGGAGTAGAAAATCAGCTTGAAATATACCAATTAGGATCCACGTTTAGAAAAGCAGAATTTCCAGAGCAGAAAACTCTGAACAGACTTAAAAGGAGCAGTGACAGGTATCAAACTATGATCTTACTGTCTTCAGAAGCGTAAGCAGGCTCTGAAATCTTTTGATTCCCTCTCATACGCTAGCAGCATGAAAAATATAGGACACTTCACACATCTGCAAAGCTGCATTCGCATCGTGCATCTGCGCAGAAGGTAGAACTGCAGTCTCCTGCCAGAGAGAATCTGTGAGCAACTGTACATTAGCAAAGCAACATCAAAGATGCCTGACCCAAGCAAGCTGGTCCATCCAGGGCACAGAACTGCTGAAGTGATTTTGCCATCTTCAAAATAGTAATAAGCCTTGACCATGTCCCTGTGACATGTTCTAGAGCATGGAGGGAAGTCACTGCATTTCCTTAGCAGAGGCTTTGTATTTAGAGAAAAATAATCAATCACACATCAGCAACAGCCAGGATACACCTCTGAGCTAAAGAGACATTTATCCAGGGATATATTTTCTGATCGCCTTTAAAAATGGGGGGGAAGGGTAATTATGCCACAAAACACACTAATCACTTTAAGTCTTAATGAACAACTTCAGGTAATAAACTGCACAGATTAAACAGAGCTGTGCAAAAGTAACAACCTTCAAGGCAGGCACAGAAGACTGCCATAGCCCTAGGCCATTCTTTGCAGTTAGTTGAGGAGACAATAATGATAGCTGCAATTATTATTTCCAGTTTACCATTTAAGATGCTCTTTATTAAAAATAAATAAAGGTGGGAGTTCACCAGTTAAAGCAGACAGGAGAACACCTCGACCTTTTTGAGCTAGTCTTTCTCTGGATCATCACAGTTGCATCCACTCGGTTCCAAGTGAGCCACACAGATTCTCTTAAAAGGGGAGCAAATTCCTTGGCTATGGCTACACCAGAAGAGGCTATAGTCCTGTCAGAGCAACCCCACTGCCTCTGGCAAAGCCACAGCAGCCTGACAAGCAGTTTAACTCCCAACCAAGGGCATCTTTCCCTGCAAAGTGCTTTACATCTTGTTAGAAGGTTAAGCCTTCCTATAAGGCATAGGGATAAAAATTCAAGCAGCATGTTTCTGTGAAAAGTATTTTGAGATATTTATCTCAGTTCCTAGAGAAGTAAAGAATACGTACTCAGTGCAACATCAGCTTTATTACCATCTTCCGATGCAGTGCTACTTGATTACCAGTTAAGCATTTCGGAGAAGACAACTTTTTTTAAAATGTAAAATAGGGAGAGATCTTCCCCCTTTCTTGTTTACAAAAGTGACACTGAAGAACAGAGTTTTAAGCTATTTGACCTGATAGAGAACAAGCAAATGTTTAAATTAAAAAAAAAAAAAAGGAAGCATTTTATTCCAATTTTGACTTCAGGGAAGTGCTCTAGTAAAACAGGATACTGTACACTGCTGTAGTCTCTGTTACTGAGACCAGAGGAAAAAAAAATAAAAAAAAATCAGTGCCAACTCAAATAAGTCAGCCAACAAACCTTACCTGTAACTCAGTACATGTAAGATAACAGGTCTCCAGTTAATTCTTCAGAAATGGTGAAAATACACAGGCTGTCTCTGATGAACTTGCCTTGTGTTAAGTGGGAAATAATATAAAGCATTTTATGGCTAATGATTTTCACAGCTTTCTTTCAAAATGCTAACAATCTGCAAAGGAGACAGGTACTATAGCAGCCACTTCATCAATAATAAATATATTCTTTATTTTACAGAGACATTGTCTTCAAGTTTTTAATTTAAAAAATACATCACTAAGCCACCTCTCTTGCTGCTGGAGCTTACAACCAGGATGTTGTTGCTATTTGACCTATCACATAGGCAAGCATATAAGATTGTCCTAGAGGGCATTAGCTGGAACAGCAGCAGCCTTCAAGACATGAGGAACAGGAGACATTAACAGAGCCACAGATCCCTTGCTGACATCTTCCAGCAGCAAGCGTGGCTGATGGCTCACAGCCATTTTCATCTACACACATGCCAAGCCTGCCTTGGCAAAAATTCCGACTGGTAAGAATTCATCTTTAACATAAAGGACCTGCATTGTATTGCCTGCCTATATCACAGATTTGGTTCTCCAACAGTAACATTACAAACATCGTCAGATGCTAAGCACTCGACTCCCATTTAAGACAGTGGGACCAGACCAAGCTGGACAGACCTACAGGACCAGGCAATAAGGAATCTACTTTCTTCATTGCATGAACTCCATCATTACAGTTTGAAGCTGCATATGAAGAGGACTCCTATTTTTGGAACCGCTATGCTCTACTTCAAGCATTCACAGTAAATAAATAGCTTCTGATGTGGCTAATTAGCATAGGAAGGTAATAAAAAATTTTTGGAGACAGCTTTTTCTTTTACGTCTTTAAAATCCTCTGGGAGACACCTCCAAGAATCAGCCATCAATTATAAAAAGGTACCATCTTACATTTTAGAAAATAAGTAATGTCAAACATTGATTCTCTCTGTGAAGTTCTACCTTCACAACTCCGATCAGTATCAACCCAGTCTGTCAAAATCCATCCTCATTTGGCTTGGAGTCATTTCTCTGAGGAAAGCAGCCAATTTGACCATCCATTTCCCTCAGCACCAGTGCATTTAAAGTTCATTGCCAACATGAGATACGACACTGGAAAAACTGGATCCCTACCACAAATAATTTGAAAACGATAGAAACAGTCGCATCCGTCTCAGAGAAGCCTGTCAGCACTGGGTTGTAAAAAACAGTCTGACAAGCAGTCAAGCCGTTGGATGTACGAGTCAGAGTACAGAAGTACATCTGCTGTCATAAAGCTAATGCCAAGTTCATCGCCCCACGAAGTGGAGCGTGAGATTTCATCGCAAAAGCGGAAGCACAACCCGAGTGATTAAGTTTCTGTGCAAGTCTTTGACTGCATGCTCAAGTGGCACTGGTCGCTATGCAGAAGTATTCAAATTTTAGGGAGAGTTTCCTTTCACGATATGGAAGTTTTGGCAATCTAAGATCAATTATTCAAGCCTGCCTGGAAAACTGTAATAGGTAATTAAATACTGCAAAGCAAAAAGGTAGTTTTTAAGGAGCTCAGAACACCATAAGCAGTCCGCTAAGAAAGCTCAGGGAAGTGAGGACGGAGGGGGAGAAAAACATCCACTGGCTCCTTGCAGAGCACTCAGTCCAAAAAACAAAAAGAAACAACCCCAAACAAAGAAGATGAATTAGTGTTTCAGCCATGGATGAGCTTCAATGGAAGCTTTGCTTCTGTCTCCATAGTCATACAACAGTTCTTCACCTGCTTTAATGTCTCTGGAAGCTATCAATATGAGATGAGGCACACCATCGATGTCATGAAGCTTTGTTTGACAATTGCCACATTTGCTGTGATTAATCAGTCTTCCCAGACGATTAGTTTCTTTTGTAGCATCAACACTGAAAGAACAAGAACAGAATGCAGGATTGCTGCATATCATGCAGTCACATTTGTGGATAAAACCCAAAGTGCAAATCAGATAAAGAACTAGGAATCCACACAAGGCTTGAAAAATTAAGGAAAAACAGAATATTACAGAATATTCATATGGTTGAACAGACAGCGCATAATATGGCAGTTTACCTAAACTAAAGCAATTCTGGGAGATGAAGTTAGCACACAGCCCAGAAAATGGGAAATTTTGGACTATGTTTTTGAGCTGCCTGTTTCCAAGCAGCTCTCAACTGTTTGTGAGGAATAGCAGTACCCAGATATAAACCACCACCAGAAAGGCTTGATGCCTTAAAAGCTCTACCTTCAAGAAAGCTGTCCCCAAATTAAGTAGTATCCACTGAGTAAACCAGCAAGCTTCTACTCACGTAGAAGGCTGAAAATGCCTAGATACTACATGCCCAACTTCCAGAGACCTAGATCCTAAAGGTCTGGTGCCCCTCATTGCACAAAGAAGTATTACAACACTTGTCATTATGGTATCTAGACTGAAGTCAGACACTTCAAATATAAGGCACTTCAAGGTAATTAATGTACAGGTTAAGTGACCCACGCTCCAGTATCATCAGCCAAGGAATAATGTAGTTGTTTTGAAAGAACTGGAGTTTAGGGCAAATGACACAGCAAATAGAGGGATAAAGCATGAACACAGGGTGGGTGTCAGGTACCATAGAAAGAAGAGACCCAGTCAAAAACAGTAGAAGGAAATGTTTCTCTTCCAGTAAGCATCCATACTAGTTTTCAGACAAAATCCTTGCAACTCAGGAAAAGTAGTTCATTTTACAAGAGAATAAGTTTAGGCAGAAGTCCATGGCAGAGCCAGAAGTCTCATCTAAGCAGATACAACTCTCCATATAGCTTGTGCTGTACTTAAGAAAACAGATCTTTGAGTCAGCCACCTTTTAGCTCAGAGGTACAGGAGGCTCTTGGACCATAAAAGAGTTCTCCAAAAAGATTATCCTAATTCATGGTTCCCATTAATTTATTTTTTTTTGCCTGAAAACAAAAAAAGACTTTGCAGCATTCAAAACTCTATCACTCAAGGGAAGAAAAGCTTACCAGTATGTTTTGCTGAGGTACTGAAAATAGTACATATAGCAGCCTGTGGATGGATCTTGAGCGTACAGAGCTTCTCGCTTTTTAGCATCAGTGATCTCTATGAGATCCCCATGATATTCAACTACAAATTCTCCTCGATTAAAATGTTTAGTAGCAATGACTCCTCTCCCTTTGCCATCGATGTAATCGATCTGTTGAGTTGAAAAGAAAATCAGCTGGGAAATTAGAAAGTATTTACAGAAAGCTGTTTACTGAGAAATGAGTGATTTGTCATTAAAAAATGCTATAGCAGGATATTTGTGTGTATTGCAGACAGCTGTAGAAGCACAATGCACAGCATTGTGGAAGAAATATAGGATGAGTTTGGGACACACCCTGAGCTACCAGGTATTTTGATACAAAGCCTTCTAATCAAAGAACTAAGAATTACTTTAAATAAGCCATACACAGAGTATAGTTATCTATTTTTGCTTTTAAACTACCTATTAGCTGAGGCAGTAGGCTTTTCCATTTCAGGTTCACCATCATCACCCTTAGCATGCACAGGTTAAAAAGTTTGAGGAACAGAAGGATTGATCACAGAAAATACATTTATCGCCCAGCAGTGTAATTTATTATTCCTGTATAGATTCCTATAGATGTGACAGTGGGAACTGCAGGCTGCTGCTTTTTCAAAAATCGCAGCTCTCTGCACTTCCAGGAGCCATCTCAAGAGTGAGATCAGAATAACCCAAACGGTAAGCACTTGGTCCCAATAACTAGTATTTGCAGTGGGAGGAAAACCAGTACAACCTATTATCTCAAGTGCCATAATGAAGACCCACAGCAACCAGGATAAGAGAACTTGTTACCACACAGACAGTACATATAGGTGTTGCCTTTAAAGTGTACGACAATTAAGATGCTCTATCTAACCCCGTTTCTGGAAGCTAACCCAAGAAATGAGATACTGAAGGGAGTAAACGCATTTTCAGTAAAAACTATAAAGCTCCTTTAATATTTATGACTGAGGCCGCATGTACTTGTTCTTCAGAGCCAAACATTGCCCATCCAAAAGGAAAGACAGCTCCAGTTTTGCTGCACTTTCATCTTACTATCGAGGCACTGCAGCAGCTCTGAGACTGAGTTCTGCTACTTTCTGCTTAAACAGATCAACAGCAAGATACCGTATAAACAGTACATGGCTACTCAGGCTGGCATTGCCCTTACCTTCATTCCTTCTTCCTTCCCACTTGTAATTAGCTCATCTATTTTCCTCCTCTCCTCAGTCTGCAGAGGAAAAAAGAACAAATAAAACCACAGTGTTGTTGATAGCTTTTGTAGCTTATTCTATAACTAAAAGAAAATTATTAGCCAGCGGCACTCATTTTTCCAAACCATGCCACATTTCTAGCAAAACTGAACAGTAAAGAGACAGATTTCTGTTCCTCAACATATATAACTAGATTTTATCCTAGAACTGGATCAGCACTTCCAAATTTTAAGAATGTTCTTAACAATACTCACAGTGCACAATGCTATTCATATTTGGCCAATGGAAATAATTTACACATAGTTATGCACTTCCTCAAATGTTCGATTACCCCACAATGTTGTAAGTAATGTCATTTTAACAAGAAGCACTACCTCCAATTCAGATTTGCTCTTCCTGGAACTTCTTCTAACTGGGTAATAATCTGTCACTTTTCGATTTGGTGTCCTTCCTTGCGTTCTAAGGAATAAGAAAAATAGAGAAAACACACATTTCAGACTATTTCTGAAGCTACACCTTTAGGACAGAGGTATCTAAGAAATTTTTATTTTCAGCTTGGTTTGTTAAGAAGTGATCAATATGAATCAGTATTGCTTGTCAGTACTCTTCAAGCCAAAAGATAGATCCCCTTTTTGTTCCCCACAACATTTCCATTACTCTAGTACTAAGTCTTTAACAACAAGAACAAGATGCCGTTGCAAAACCAACTGAAGGTCACGTTACAAATCTGAAGCCCCCCCATATGCCTTGCCAGAAGGCACTCTAAAATTTAGGTCATGAAAACCGCTTGGCAAGGAATTCATTAATGTTAGGTCACATTATTCCAATATCATGAGAAAGATTATCGGCTCAGCCAGGAAGCCTCCAACTGTAATTAATCTAATATTCTGTTTCTGACAAGATACATTCCCATTTGTCCACAGAAAAGTAGGTCTTTATGGCTCATTAATTTTTTTTTTTCTGTTGGTGATCAGCAAGTATTTCACTTAAGATAAAATACACTAGCCTTGCTTTCAAGAAAAACAAGAGTTCTCTGCAAGGTAGATAAATACTTTGAGTGCTATTTTGTATTTTCAAACATATTATTCTTGAAAAACAAAGAAGCCTCCTTTAAGATTTGTTCCCCTCAACATCACCATTTGCTTAAAAAAAGGCAACAAAACAAGAGTAACAATTAATTACAGGGTCTAAGGGTAGTTCCTGAAGGAAAAATGCAGATCAAAGCCTTCTGGTCCAAAAGGACACGCAGAAAACAAGCTTTTGCAATTCCAGAAGTCACTTACTTCCTCCTTGGTCCACGTTTTGCTTTAACCATCTTTTTCTGAGCTGGCTTTGCATTGGCCTCATCAGCACACTCTGAAGGCAGGGGTGTCTTTTGGGTTTCTACAGTTTCTTGGTTTTGATCGGAGGAGGGCACTGAAGCATTGCACCCACTTTCTTTATCTTTCTGGTCTTCTGGTTTCATAGCACCTTCAATTATATTGCCACCATTCTTTTTCTCTGGTGACAGGAAAATAAAGTAAGGCTCTGAACTTAGGATCATCTATACCAGAGGGCTTTAAATGAATTCCAATGGTTTCTAGTCCAAGTTTCTAGTTCTGTCAAACAGGAGAAAGAGGAAGGGAATGATACAATCTCTTTCTACTAGAACCCAGAGACAGGCTGTTACTCATCTTTTGACCAGTCATTGCTACAGTACACATAGTACAGAGGGAGGGGTGAGCAGGGAAAGGGTAAAACAGAGCCCAAGTACTTCATCATGTGAAGTTTGTGACTTTTTTTTCACCAAACCTGATGTCATGGCTTAACCGCAGCCAGCAACTAGGACCATGCAGCCACTCACTCACCCCCTTCTTCCCCTACAAGAGTATGAGAAGAAGGAGAAAAAGAAAGGAAAAAAAACCAAAACCTGTGGGATGGGGTTTTGCAGATCCCTGCCCCTGGCCAACCCCCATTTATATACTGAGCATAATGCCTATGGTATGGAATATTCAGTTGGCCAGCTTGTCCTGTCTATGTTCCCTCTCAGCTTCTGTGGAAAGCTGAAAAACTCCAACTAATGTAAAACATCAGCTAAAACAACTAAAACAGTATGCGTTATTAGCATCACTCTCACATCAAACCACAACAGCTACTAGAAGGAAAGTTAACTCTGTCCCAGCTAAAACCTGAACCTGAACGCACAGCAACTTCAGTGCAATGTCTGAAACAACTGCACGGTTTGCATCTGGCATACTAAATTATCAAGTTGCCATAAGCTAATCAACATCCTGCACTGAAGAGGGAAAGGAAGCCTCGCTGGATCCTGCACTGCTGGGATCAGTAGCTGCAGACACTGATACCAAGTGGCCAACACCACTCGGGCAAAATCCACAGGAGCTAAAGGGCTGAGACTTACAAGAAGTCTACCCCCCCACACCCAACATTTTCTGGGTTGTGTGCAATCCTACCTTGACATGACCACATCCTCCTTTCTCAGCCAACTGATTTAGAGGTAGATGAGCACAGCTTAAAGCTGTATAAAGTTTTTATTTAAAGCGAGTCACAGGGTTTAACAGTCCCATCTGCTAACACAGATGCTTCAATATCACTGGAAAAATGAAACAGCTGCAAGGCCACAGCAGTGGGACAAGCTAAAGCCATCTTCATTTTGTCAAAACTGAAGAGCTAAATTAGGAGCTAAAGGTTCTAAGTTGCCAGAAAACCTGACACTCCCTATGTTGAGTGGGACTTAAAATACCTGCTTGCTAAAAGTGTTTACATCAAAATGTTTTGATGAATTACCAAGGTTATTAAATACACCTTTAAACACAAGACAGCTTTCCCCCCCCTCCATAAACTTATGGAGCATTCTCATTTCTACTCACTACAATGAAGCCTGGCACTCAGCACCCACAATCTGTGCTCCTCATTTTCACTGCCTTTAATTCACCCTGAAACTTTAAGGATTGTTTCTTCTTCTACCAGTACCTCTACCTCATTTGACTTTGAATTGCCTTTATACAAATTAGTATAAAGTAGTTAAATTATAGAATAAACCAGTTCTAGGTAATAAAACCAACAAAAAAAAAAGTATTAGATAAACTGTCAAACACTGACCTCAAGAAGGACGATAGTAAGAGAACTGCAGGGAGATTAGGACTTATTGACAATGCAAGTATTAGCTTTTTATATCCAGAGAGACAATGCAAACGTAGCCAGACAGAAAACAGAGGAAAAATGGCCTGGTAAAATCTGTGACCTAAATTTTGAAAAGGTTAAGGGCACCCTCATCTTTGTAGCGTCATAGTTTGCTGACAGAGTTGTAGGGAATGCAACTGGGCCAGGGGAGGTGCCTGGCCTTCTTGACTATTAAAGTTTTCAAATTGGGAGTGGGGGAGCACATTTAATGAGGCAAGCAATCCAAAGATCAATCTTACCATCTCCTTTCCTGTAGGTTTCGTTTAGTGTTTTGCCCTGACATTTCACCTCGTGATACATGACAGAGTTTTCCTCTTGAAGCGGGGGGCGAGCACCAGGAGCTTTGTTAGGATTCAGGTAGCTGTAGATTTTGGATTGACCAATAAACGCATTCTCCTAAAACAGACCCACACAAAAAGTCAGTATATCACAGAGACTCCAGATTCATCAAGTTGGTATCCACAACACACTACAAAGACCAGGGCTGACAACTAGCTCTGCTAATGCAAATTACGCTGCTTTAATGCATCACCCTTGCTGCTGTTGCTATTTCTACTAAGTGAAAACATAACGGTGGTAAGCACTTGGAGAACTTTACTAATCCAAACTCTCAGTTCAAGAGGACTTTCATATGAAATGTGGCAGGATGGGGTAGTCATAACTAACTCCAGCCTCCACTCCACCCTGTGCTTCACAGTATGAACTCTGGTGCTAAAAAAAACCCAACCCAAACCAAAAATCAGCCCTGAGTTCTCAGGAAGAAGACAGTCTCAAAGAGTGCAAGCCAAAAAAAAAGTATGAATAACACAGCAAAAATTGCCCAAGTCTAGAACATACCTCTCACAGCCAGAGAGCTATAAGCTTACTCAAACACTCTTATGAGGTGTCAAATGTTACTGCAGTTAATTATTCGCTCTGAGCGAGACAGAAGACAGGAATCAGTTTTGCACAGTCTACCTTGAGTGACACCTCTCAGTGAAGTCTGGGACATAAACAATACTTTTTATCCATTATATTTCACAAAATAAAGTGTAGAAGTTGTTCATGGTGAAAGAAACATTAAAGAGTCTACACAAAGCACTCATGTGCAGCCAGGAAAATGGTAAAACCCTCTGGCACGGTCAAACCCCACAGAGACCAGGGTCTGTACACCAGCTTGGGCCAACAGTGAGCAGTATCAAATTTAGCAAAGCTTAGTGGAATCGTGACACCTTTGCTTTTACCGTCTCCTGCCACCTCGCCAAGTTTGACTGAGGACGCAGTATATGTAGGGCACACAAATTTCAACTGTGAAATCTTGGTGTCGGGACAAGCAGATGCAACTTAGCCAGAATGAGTTTGTCTTGGCTATAGTTTGACTCAACTAAAACCAGTTTTCAGACATTGCAAGCCAGTTAAAGCAACAAAAACATGCATCCCTTTTTTTTTTAGGGAAGCACAAAGGTTCCCATTAGTTAAAAAAATAGCTCAAATATAGCTGACTAAACAAATACCCCAGTATATGTAGAAACACAAACACTAAAAAAAGTAAACAAAACACACAATAGAATACACAGGGTAATTTTAATAATTAACATAATCATGAGTAACAAACTTAGTGTATACATAATTCACACACAAAATAAGGCCAGTTAAAGGTTCAAATCTCAGTCCACAAACAAGCTTTACTAATGACTAATGCTACAGCAGAACAGCCTGAGAAAAAGCAAGTCAGTTAGACACTTCTTGACCCCCAATATTTCTGAAAGGTCTATGAAAGGCAAGACCCATTTATTAAAATGGTGGGACTTTTAACGATGAAATAGTGTGAAAATACTCCATTTTAACAATTGCAAGCAGTGAACCCTGTGCTGCAAAGTTCTCAAGATTTAGTGAAGAGTTTAAATATGGGCATTTCCGGAGAAAGGCAGAAGCAGCGAACTGCAGCAGTCCACCTGCCAGCAGAGCCCTCTCATTTTCAATACACCATTAACAGGAAACTAACGACTATTTTTCCAGCGTAGTTTCCTGCCCTCATTCCCAGCTCCCTGCCTGCTGCGCTCCTGGCGCTACCGAGATGCGGCTGCCACGTCTTTGTCTGTGCCAGGCTTGAGATCCTCAAAGGCAGGGATTTTCTCAGCGGAGCACAGCACATGAAGGGCTGCTGAGGAGCTCCAGGATTTGACGCAACACCCGCAATTATTTCCACGGGGGGATTTTAATGCAAAGTGACGATCAACCTCCGGCCAACTGCCTGTCACAGCACTACTGGACAAGGGAAGATGGCACGGAGGGATTGCCGAGCCCAGGGCCTGGCTGCTGGCTGACAGCCCCGGCGGCGCCCCGCGCTTGCAGGACATCTGCGGCAGGGCACGGGGAAACACGGAAAGAGTCCGATTCCAGTTAAAGTTAACCCATTTCTGAATGACCCCGAGGAGCCGCAGAAGCCAGGCGCCCGGGGCCGCGCGGCTCCCCGAGGCAGCCCGCAGGGCAGCCCGCTCGCATAGTGGGGGGAAGCGGAGGGCGCGGCAGACCCCCGGGAACCACCCGCTCTTCTCCACCCGCCCAGGCCCGGGCAGTGCTTACCCCGCCGGCCCGGGGGCGGCCGGGGCCCTTCCTCTCGGCGCTCTCGGGACTCGCCTCCTCTGCGCCGCCCGCCCTGGCCTTGGGCATGTTCTTCCCTAGGAGCAAGGGGGGAAGATGGGCGCCTGAGCCATGTCCGGCGCGGCCGCCCGCGGTCATCGCCCGGCCACCACGGCCTGCGCCATGTTTAAAGGGCTGGATGCGGCAGGGCGAGCCGCGGCGGCCCAGCCCCTTCCCGGCGAGCTGCGCACACCGCGCGGGGGAGGAGTCCCGCCGGCCCCGGCGCCCCGCGCCTCCCGGGAGGAGCATCCGCGCCGCGGAGATGCCCCGCGCCGCCCGGCCCCCGCCCTGCGGCGACGGCCCGCTGACGCCCCCGGCCCCACCGCGCCGCCGGCTCCGCTCCTCCCCGCCGCCGCGCCCGCGCACCTTTAGCCATGACCGCGGCGGCGCGGCCCGGCGCCCGGCAGCCCCCCGCGGCCGGG
>JAHREE010000285.1:6333103-6370756 GCA_033628505.1 Tringa tobata
ACTAGTCTTGAGGTTAAAGCATGTAAGGATGGGCGAGTTCACTAATTAGTGTTTTAATCTTTGATTGGATGGTGACTTGGAAAAGGCCAGAGGGGATTGGGTTCGTTGGATTATTTTTTTTGTTGTTGTTGTTACCCAGGTTGCCTTTTGGAGCTAAAAGCTGTGAGATGGGCAGAACCCATCTGGATATCCAGAGAATCCTGTTGTGTGGGATTGGGGGTTAGCAGCCCTTTACACCTCTGTTGTGAGAGGCTGCAGATAGGAATGTGAAATTTTTATGTTGATAATAGGTCACAGTTTAGGCAGCCAGAGAATTTGGGGAGGCATATCTGTCTCCTCTCTACTATCTCAGAATTTGTGTGATATTCTAAATGGCTTCCAGTATAGTTCAAGTGATGTGTATTCCTCAGGAAGCCAGTGGGAAAAACCCTCCTAATGAAAGGAAAATGAGTTGCTTAACCACACTAGTGTCCCAGGCCAAGCATTAAAACCAAAGTTTATAGGTTGGGTCTGCCACAGGCCAGTTGTCTGAAGGGGTTGGAAATAGCTGTGCCTAGTTGATTGTGAGGTTCGTTAAGTTGTGATAGTGTAGTTCACTATGATTTTTAAATAAGTCCTTCAGGTTTATAGTGTTACAACGTGTAACTCAGACCTAAAAATCAGAAGCCCTTTCATCATTAAGGATTCTACCATTATTCTTCTTAGGGGAAATGGAGAACAGGTTGCTCGACATGTGTTTTAGAATATCTTTTTTTTTGTTGTTTTGCTTCTTTGTACCAAAGCTAAAATGGAGGGAGGGAGAGAGCCAGGTTGGCATGGATACATGACATAATATTAAACATGGCATTCTGGTTTTGTATCTTTAAATCAGAAATTATTTACATAATGTGCACTGATAGCAAACCTGTCTTTTTATCAAAGTTTTAGGCTCTATTATTCACAAAAATGCTTGGTGTGTTTTGATAGCCTTTTTTGAAATGGCAGCAGTTTATATTCTTTTCTTAATATGAAGAAAGTAATTGAGATGTTATTACTATTACAACTTCATAGTTTTTTTTTATTTATTTTATCGAGCAGGTTGATTCTTGCTTAGTGACATTGGACAGCCTGACTAAGCATAGGCAACCTTATCTGCACGATTTTGCATTTTCGGAACAGTTATTTGACTGGTGAAATTCTCAGGAAACAGCTTGTAATATTCACAACTTTTTTTTAAAGTATTTTCTTTTGGAGATTTTTAAGATGTTGCAAACAGGTCCTTATATAGTATTGCCAAAGCTGAGCTGTGGAGCTTGATAAAGTTGCTTTCACTTATGTTAACTAAGGAGCCTCCTACCTTGTAAGATTATGGAGCTGTTTCAGCTTGATAATGTCTTAAGCTTGACTGCTCTATGTCACAAAAAATAAACTAAGGTGTCACAATGCAGCTTCTGTATTTTTTTTTCCCTTCTCCCTCCCCCTCGTATAGTTTTAATTTAGTAAGGAAATTAAATGAGAAATTAGAGGGTGAAGAGGAGGGCAGTAGTGGTGCTTAGAAGTTTCACAGAGCCTAAAATTGGTGCTAAGTATTCAGTGACTTTTAATGTAAAAATTCTAGAAGTTTAGAATTCCTTTTGTTCCAGTTTCAAACAATGCAGCTTTGTTCCTAGTGTACAGAAACAAAATAAGTGAAACTAGTCAAAATTTCACTGTCCAAGCTGTCTGACAGACAAATAAACAATTGCTGTTGTTTTACTTAGCTTTTTGCTGGATTGTTAGCAACCACTAATTTTTAAGACTGTTAAAATTGGGGTTAGCACCAGTGAGAGAGATGCAGCTGGGGGATTTCTTATGTGAAAACAGGTCTGCTAAGAAAGGGATGCTTCTAAATGGAAGGTGCTTATGCTGGAATTGTAGGAACTGCTATAATAGTTTTTATCAGTAGTCATCTAGTGAAAACTTTGAAGTAAGCAATTAAAGTATTATGCTATAAATGTTTTTTTTTTCCTGAACTTGGTGAGACTGTCTTAAGCTATCCAAGCCATTGTGTTTTTAAAGGTTAAAAATGCAGAGTTCTGTGTCGTTGTAGATGTGTTAAACTTGACTTGAAAGGGACTTGGTAGGTTGTGGCACCATTTTAGGGTGGTTAGGGAAGATGTGTGTTTGTGTGGTGTTCGCATGGGGTTATTTTTCCAACCTAGGTTTTTGCTCTGAGTCTGAACTTCATAGAAAGGCTTTTCCCTTGTATATTGCAGGAGTAGGCTAGAAATTATCTTGAGGGGTTTTTTTTGTCCTAGTTCTCTTTTAAGTAAACAGCCCCAAGCTTCTGACTTTCCATGTGACTATTCAGTTTATCCAATTATTTCTCAACCAAATTTTAGCTATACTTTCTTTTAGAGATGGCGTGATCAAAACTACATGCAGACTAAATAATGACTTTTTCTTTGTTCATTTGGGCGTTTTTCTTTATTTGACCGTGTTGAGCAAAGGTGTTGCACTGTGTGGAAGAGTGTTCATGCCTCTTTCCCAAATTGATACTGTAAAGTTACAATTGTAAGGTGTTCTGGAGCTGCTGGTTTGATGGGATAACCCCTGTTAATTCCCCTTTTGTAGAAAATTTCACCTTCAGTGGATGCTTTCAAGTTCTAACACCAAAAGTACTGATGAGCTAAAACTTCACCTACAAACTTCATCTTTCTCCTCTCACCTGTTTCTAATTAGTAAACAATGCTGCAAGCATCTAAAGTTAGTTATGATATTTGCTTTTAGTATTATAGTCTGATGAAAATTAAGGTTTTATCCCACCCAATTAATATATGTTGTTTAGTCCCCCTTTTTTTTGAGGTGGGAGGCTTAATCCTTCTGAAAGGTAAAGCTAACAGTCTGTTGTTACTCACTTTTCTTGACCCATTCAGAGTTCTAGGAGATAGACTAGTGGGAGGTGATGTCCTTTGAAGGAGCTGTCATGTTAATTAAATCTGCTAGATGTCTTTTAATATTTTTTTAGTATCTTTTGTACCGGATGACTACAAACCGTACTGTTCTACCAATTCATCTCATCACCTCAAATGCTTTTTTAAAAAAAATAGTCTGGTTTTGATGCAGCAAGTGGTGTTTAATGGAATTGCGTGTGGTCAGTAGCAGTCCCACCAATTACTGTGTTGCTTTGCTATTCTTTTGGGGTAGTACAGTTTTTGATGCTTAAAAGTATATCTTTCCCTTGTCCTAGTTTCTTACATCCACTATTTCAATCGTCCTACCATTTCAGTATTAGTCCACTGAAGGTATCTCCCTACGATTGAACAGACTAAAACTAGGAAGAATAAGAATTATAGTGCCTGAGGCTTTATTTATTACAAGAATTACCTGTTCTGCCAAATGTGCTAAGTAATTTGTGTGACCAACCAGCTGGATGTGGCTGAGCTGTACACGTAAAGAAGGATAAGCAAGTGAGTGCTGTTTCAGAGTCTGAAAGAGTGTATCTAAAATGCCAATAATTTTTTTTGTTGTTACCTGCTTTAGAGTAGGTGTTTGGCTTTGTTAGTTTTTGATGTTTTGTTACCAGTGGGTGTTAAAGGGGTGTGGAGACTAAATGAAATTAATACTTGAGGTGTACCTTAACCTGAACGGTTGCTTATATATTTTATGTGGACTCATTTAATTTTTGTCTTCTTAAGGAAGCAAAACACATTGTCTTCCCTGTTCATCTTAAAACATAGAGTAGCTTTTTTTCATTTTTACGCTGTCTAGAATAGTTTTTATAATTAATTTTGCTTGTCCTATGCATAAAGGAGTCTGTGACCTGATGTTAGTATCCTATTTAATATGTAGTTAGCATATTGTAATAGTGGTACAGTTGTTCTTTTCACTATACAAACCAAATTTTCTACAATGAATGAATTACTACCTTATGTATTGGCAAGCAAGAAATAAAAGGTTTCCTTAAGCTTTTTATCGCTGACTAGTTGTTACAAGATAAACTAAATGAGTTTTAATTGTGCTTCCCTTGTGCAGTGTGCTTCACTGACAAAGACACATCATTAGCATAATACAGTCTCACCATTTCTGCCTCTTGGTATTGCTTGTAATGCTTAAAAATGTAATGTGATGAAGACTAGAAAAGGCATCTTTTCTTTTTAAGGTTATGGGTATAATAGCATTTCGTATAGTAAACTCATTCTTCCTGCTTCTAAATGTGGTGGGTATGTTGAAAAGATTTTAAAGAAAAAAAAAAAGCACAAAACGAAATAGAGGAAAAAAAAAATTGCAAACGAACAAAAGAGCAAATCTAGAAAGTGAAACTGTGTGCAAGAGACTGCATTGCGTATGCCCTTAAATCCGGGAAAGGAAACTTTAAATGTGAGTGTGTGTGTGGGCACAAAACAAATCAAAATTAAATGTAACTTGTATTTATGGTTCTAATTTTTTTAGAGATGGTGGAGCCAGGACAAGATCTGTTGCTTGCTGCTTTGAGTGAGAGTGGAATCAGTCCAAATGATCTATTTGATATTGACTCGCCGGACGTGGTTCTTGCAAATCCAGCACCAACTCCAGCTGTTCAGCAGGTTAAAACAAGATCATGATGGTTTGCTAGAGGACATAAGAGCTTGTGCTTGATGTATTGGGAGGGTGGGAGGGGTGTCCATAGCAAGTGATTAAAGAATGTGGAGTTTTCATAAATTTCTTCCTTCGTAGTATTGAGATCAGAAAATGACTTGCTAATTATTTCTAAACTTTTATACAAAAAAAAAACCTGAAATACACTATTGAGGGCCATGTAAACATAAATAGAGTTAACTTCTGGACGTTAAATGGAGGTATTTTGTCATGTATCCATGGAGAACTTCAGTATCACAGGAGTCTAGCTGCTCTCCTATAAAATGAGCAAAAAGTGAAATAGAATACAGTGTTAAAGTCCGTGACAGCGTTCAGTCTGCAAGAACATAACCATTTCAGACATAGACTGAGAACAGTAGTATGTTGAACAGTGACATCACAAAACTAATTACATTTTCACCACAGTTAACTAACGAGGTGTTATATGTTTAACTTCTTTGAATGTGAAATCAACCACTTGACGATGTTTATTTTCAGTGAAACTTCTGTTAGTGAGCACAGTTGTGGATTTCCCCGTTAACTTCCACTTTGTGGATGGATATTTAGTCTTAGGGTTTTTTCCCTGCTAATGTGTTTCCTGATGTGTACTTTCTTTCCCCTGCAGTCAGTGCCACTTAGTGCATTAGAACTAGGCTTGGAGACTGAGGCGACAGCTGCTGTGAAACAAGAACCAGAGACTGTATCAACTCCAGCCTTATTAAATGTTCGGGTAAGAACCGGTACTTTAGGATTTTGTATGTGTGCATATGGTGGGGTAACCTTGGCTTGACACCTGGTGTCCACTAAGCTGCTTTGTCACTCCCCCTCCTCAACTGGAAAGGGGGAGAAAAATGTGGTGAAAGGCTTGTGGGGTGAGATAAGGTCAGTGAGATCAGCAGTTACCGTCATGGGCAAAACAGACTCAACTTGTGGAAATGCATTTATTGCCAGTTAATAATGGAGTAGGATAATGAGACATAAGAACAAATCTAAAAACACCTTCCTCCCCACCCATCCCTTCTCCTTGGGCTCAGCTTCACTCCAGGTATCATCACACATTGCCTCTGCCACTCCTTCCTCCTCATGCTCTTCCCCTGCTCCACCAGCTCCTTCACAAACTTTTCCAATGTGGGCCCTTTCCATGGGGTACAGTCCTTCAGGAACAGACTGCTCCAGTGTGGGTCCCCCACGTGGCCACAGGTCCTGCCAGCAAACCTGCTCTGGCAGATGCACTTCTCCATGGGTTCACAGTGTCCTTCAGGCACATCCTGCTCTGGCATGGAGTCCTCCATGGGCTGCAGATTGGATTGCTGCTCCACCATGGACCTCCATGGGCTGCAGGGGGACAACCTGCTTCACCATGGGCTGCAGTGGAATCTCTGGTCCAGCACATGGAGCACCTCCTCCCCGTCCTTCACTGACCTTGGTGTCCGCAGAGTTGTTTCTCTTGCGTATTCTCGTTCTTCTCTCCCAGTTGCTGATTGTGCAGCAGTTTTTACCCCTTGTTAAATATGTTATTACAGAGGCACTACCAACATCGCAGTCTGTCTTGTAGCTGGGTGGAACTGGCTATATCGGACATGGGTGAAGCTTTTTGCATCTTCTCACAGAAGCCACCCCCTGTAGCTGTCCCACTAACAAAATCTTGCCACATAAACCCAATACAGTATATTAGTAAAATGTAACAAGAGAGGTGGGACTGTAAAATGCCATTGTCTTAGTTCTACTTGTATTGACACTGTGTTCCTTGTCACAGAAATCATATAAGCCTAGGGGTACACTTAAGCTTTCACAAAAGAGGACAAAGCAGTACGCAGAAAAACATTTTGAGGCGTCCTATGTACATGCAAATTCTGAGGATAGGGAGATTGTGTAAACTTGTCCCCTGTACCTGGACTGTGTATCACCTTTTCTAGCTGTAGATAGTTCTGAGCACCATAGCCTGGTGGTTGCACCTGAAATGAGAGTATAACAAGCAGCTCTGCAGGAAAGTGGATGTAGTTCAGCGTGTCTGAAAAAGGCTGCACATATACTTTAAGTAATCCAAGCTATTTACTCTGACAATTTTGCTTTATATATTTTTATATATAAAAATATATATATAGTTTATATATTGGAAATTCCCTTCAGTTAAGGGTTCCTGTATCTGTAGTAGTAGTGTTTTGTGCCACCCTTTGTTCTATTTGTTTATTTCCTTTCTCTTAATGTAAAATAAAATTTAAAAATACCATTCAAAAATACATATGACAATATATTGATAAATAGATGCTTTTTGCCCAAACTGTTGCATCGCAAGATAATGACTTTTCATATAACACGCTGAAGATGCTAGATATTTCTTATTAGAAGAGTCTTTTAGAAACTGGTGACTTCTATGCTCTGGATGAAAGGCTAATAAAGTCTGCTTTTTTCCCCACTGTCTTCTGAAAATTTCCTTGGTTCTTTGTTGCTAGCAACCACCATCCACCACAACCTTTGTGCTGAATCAAATAAATCAGCTTCCAACCTTGGGGACTACCATAGTGATGACGAAAACGACACCTGTTACAACTACGAGGCAGACTATCACTGTAGCAAAAATCATTCAGACCAGCACAACTACTCGCCCCTCGGTTGCAGCACCAGCAGTACGCAATGCCTTGACCACTACACCTTCGAAGGACCAGATTCAGCTGAAAGATCTGCTAAAGAATAATAGTCTTAATGAACTCATGAAACTGAAGCCACCTCCTAATATTGCCCAACCAGTAGCAACAGCAGCAAGTGAGTTTTCTTCTTTCTTTGTAATTACGGTATTTTAGACAAATAGTGAAATAATATAATGTGAAGATCTTTGCACATGTTGTATTTTCACTGATTAGTAGAATATCACAGTAAAATGAAATTGTCCAGAAAACCTGATAAATACTATATTAACTTTAATAGTTTTAGAATTCGTGGTGAAGTAAGATTAAAGCATCAGGCTTTCAAAAAAAAATAATCAAGCTTTTGATTTACTGTAAGGAATGATGAAAATGACATTTTAGATTGCAGCTGGCAAATTGGTAAAATTAATTCATGAGCATTACTGAAGTTGATTTGGCTATCTTGAGTCTACATCAGTTTCTGTTCTACTGTGTGCTTCCAGTGGAATTATGACAAATGAGTACTCTTTTTTTTTTTGGCATTTTCCAAACTAGATTTGTAGTTCATACTGGCACTCTTAGAATAGGGGGTTTCTGTAAAGCATCTCTTGAAAAAGATCTCTGTCTCTGTATGTTTCATGGGAGGCATCAGATCTATTGTGTTTAAAAACTTAAATCCTAAAAACTTGCTGATTGTTTCCATGTTGCTTCTTAAATGTGGTGTTTACTTAAATTTCACAAGTATTTTGTTACTACACTCCACATCTTCATTTTGTGATTCCTTTCATAATCTTTGCTTCTATGTTATTTCTAATACGAGGGTAGCTTATATGGTCAGCTTAATATAAGGGAAATGCAACGTGTGTGTATTTTTGACATATTATCCTTTCAGGTTATTCTGGTTTTAGCATTAGATTAAGATCAGACTAGTTGAGTTTGAAAATATATCCATTGCTGCTTTTTTTGGAAGGGTACATAGACTTTTTCTGCATTACTGTATTTTCATTGTCTCTGAAATAAGATTTACTGATTTTATAGGCGGGGTTGGAAGTAACCTATTTTTCCTATACGCAGATAGTGCGCAATAAATGAAGCTGTCTGTTAGGATGAAAACAAAAAGAATGTGCCTCCTTGTTTCATTGCTTTCTATTATGGAATGGTTGACAAAAATTGAGGTTGAGACACCAACTGAAGTTGGGATGGGGGGATAAAGAAGTGAGGAAGAGCAGGGGAGAAGGTTTTACAGGACTGACTTATGCCCTTTTGCTAAATGAGAACTTGAGAAGCACAAAAGTAATAGATAACATTGTAGTGGCATAGCTGCGGAAAATAGTTGAATCTGTAGCTTCTGTATTAAGTTAAAAGGAGATATGCCACTTCTAGAACTGCATTTCTAATCTTATTTTTGTTTCTGGATCCTTTTTTGTGCTTCAAAAAAAAGACAAATACTTGTAGAAAATTCAAGGGCAGAGAAACTCTTGGAAGGAAAAATAGTCTTTTATAATTCAGGCAGCAGGAGTTCTAGATCGGAAAATACTAAAAAGTTAAATTATGCAACCTCTTTGAGGAAAATTTTATTTGTGCAATTGTCTTAATTGTTTTTTAGGGGCAATTATGCTAAATTCATTACATGCATTGATTGTCAACATGATGGAAGCTTGACAGCTGCTTTCAATGTTTTATATCTATCCATGTGTAAATTTTTTTAGTTCTGTACTGAGCACTATTGCCAGTTGCTTCCAAATGTGGCTGAGGACAGGAAAGTTATTAAATTGTCCTCTTGAAGAATCCTGTTATGAACTTTAAACAATTGAGTCCAAAGTGTTGACTTCTTGTTTTACAGAAGTAATTGTAGTTTCTCCTAAGGTGGTAAATGCCACAAGACCAGGTAAGTTCATTTCTGTTGAAACACTGGGCTTACTGGTTTGTTGTTAAAGTTCAAAGGCTCACAAAATGGAGTATTTATAAATACAATGCATAGATTTGGTGAAGGTCCAAAAAAATTTTTTTAAATACTGAAACTAACACACAACTGTCAGATGTAGCAGTATTGCATGGGAAGTTTCTGCAGGGGTTTAACGCCTTGCTCAGAGACTTGTTAATTTGGACAAAAATGTGTTCTTGAAGCATCAGTGTGCTGCTGGATGTCTTACAGTTATCTTCCAGCTCGTTAATAGAGAAGGTTGAATTTGAGTCGATGTTTGGACGGAATTCCTGTAAAACACAGCTTTTCTTTTGTAGCTGATCTAAGCAATGGTGCAGTGAAGAAGGAGGCTTCCACAAAAGAGGTAGCAAGAATATGGATAAATGATATTAAAATGAGAAGTTTTTCACCAACTATGGTAAGTAATACAAATGGTTAACTTGCTAAATGGATGTGTACCTCATTGGCCACAACCACCTGTGACTAGTTTCAGTAGTTACTCATATGTGCCTTTTGTGTGGTGGAATTATCGAGTGCATCTGTTTGTTCAAAAGGTTAGTTTCTCCACTGGGTGAATACTTGGTTAGATGACTAAAACTAACAGCTGTGTAGAGCAGACTGCCTATATAGTCAATGATAACTTCAATAAATTATTGTCCTTAACAGAACCTCAGTGTGTGGACAAAGAAGGGTGTGCTCCAGTTAAAACTGATAAGCATATTACTTGCTCTGTGCTTTAAGTCATTTTCTTTTAAAATATCCCCCGTTTGTATAATTACGAAGGAGGAAACTAGAAGACTTTCTCCAGCTTGGCTGACCTCTTGGGAATTTTGATTTAAGATGTAAATGGAATATCATTCAATTTTCTAAGTGTAATAAAAATACATTCTGACTTTTGTAAACATTTGAGTTTCATCTTCAGTGATGGCTAGAATCAGGCTGAAGCTTGTAATGAACAAGTGCTCTTTACTGACTGGCATACAGAAGGATTTTCAGATTGCTTTTTTATGTTAAGCTTCTACAGTAATTGGGGAAGTTTTTCTTTCATATCTCGCAAGTACTTTACAAATATTAATGTATATACATTGATCAAGACCACAGTAAAAAAATGGCTGACTGTCAGGTTTCAGAAAGTACTGGCTAGAGCTGTGACTATTGTAACTATTCCCCGAAATTGTGAAATTACATAATGAATGTGAAACTGCAGGACAGCTCATGGGACTATTTGAAAGTTTTGGCTCTTAAGTAGCTGTCCTGTTTTCAAGGCAGTTTTCTTTTAAGTCATAGTTTGCATTTAGTGTGCTATAAGAAGTGTTTTTTTATTCTGCTGATGTGAGTTTCGAGTACTTGAATCTCCTTGCAAAGCAGAGGAAGTTCCCTGACTCTGTGTCTGTGAAGGATTGTTCAGAGTGTAACAAATCTACATTTCCATTTGTAGTTTTCCCAGCTCCTCACTGGTTCATCTAGTACTTGTGTTACAACATTCAAGTACTTATTTGTGCTCATTTCTTTCCTTTCTCATGTTAGTTTCTGGGACACAGAGTATTAACAACGTGGTGTTTAGCTAATGTGGGTATTTCTCTATTCTAGAAAGTGCCAGCAGTAAAAGAGGAGGAGGAGCCTGAGGAAGAAGATGAAGAAGAAATGGGCCATGCAGAAACTTACGCTGAGTATATGCCAATAAAATGTACGAGCTAGTGTTTTGTTATGTCGAAGGGCTAAAATGTTTTGACAGCTAACTTGTTACTTTTCTGTAGTTACTAATGCCAAAACCTAGATACATTACTGTGTGAATCAACTGAAAAGGATATGAATTTGGTGGGTTTTTCCTAGGAAATCTTTATCTTCTGTAGTGCTTAGTTTTGAAAGGTGGTTTTTGTTTTTTTTAACAGAAATGGAATTATCTAGTGTATCTTTGAGCAGTACTTGTTTCAGACATGATTGAATCAATATCAGGCTTTTCTTACCTGAGTTAAGACATTTTGTGCCTCAGCAAAGGAAATTTTGTAAAGGGATTAAGTGGTCACTGCTACACTTATTCTAGCTTGAGTTTTATGCTGTGAAATTACCCTACGCACATTCTTCCTGCATTGTTCCTGACTGATGACTTAGACCTGTTCTGTTGTGGTTTTATTAAGAAAAAGTTAATCTTCTACTACTTTTAATTGGTATCTTGTTTTTCTCCTTTCACTTCTTTATTCTAATCAGTTACAAAAAGCTGTTACCTTATTTCCCACGTATGTTGCTGACCTGTTGTAAAAGCAAGGCAAAAAATTGTGTGGAATTTGTAACTTAAATATCTAATTTTTATTGTCACTGAGATCTGTCAGCATGTGTCCAAACCGTGTCCAAAAAAGGGCAATGAAGCTGGTAAGGGGTCTGTAGAACAAGTCTTAGGAGTGGCTGAGGGAGCTGGGGTTGTTCAGCCTGGAGAAAGGGAGGCTGAGGGGAGACCTTCTTGCTCTCTGCGTGAAAGGAGTTTGTAGTGAGGTGGAGGTTGGTCTCTTCTCCCAAGTAACAAGTGATAGGACAAGAGGAAATGGCCTCAAGTTAGGCCAGAGGAGGTTTAGGATGGATGTTAGGAAAAATTTCTTCACCAAAAGGATTATCAACTGTTGGAACTGGCTGTCCAGGACAGTGGGGGAGTCGCTGTCTCTGGTGTGTAGATGTGGTGCTGAGGGAGACATGGTTTAGCGGAGGACTTTGCAGTGCTAGGTTAACGGTTGGACAATCTTAGAGGTCTTTTCCAACCTAAACATTTCTATGTCTGTTCTAAATCTTTTCTCCTCTCATACTACTTAAACACAGCACTATATAAATAGTGGGAAGAATGTTGCTTTTGCGATTCTGTCATCTTGAGGCCACTTCTGGCCTTTTGAGAAGGCAAGGTTTTGACCAGTTTTTCTCAAGCATGTAAAGTATACAAATATTTTAATTTTCAATTAATTTAATTTTATCTAATTTTATAAAAGTTGAAGTGAGAAAAGAAATAAAGTTAAGATTGCAGTTATATAGACTAGGTTAATGTATTCCTTTGTATGAGATACAGTTTAACGCTTGACATACTGTTGCACTGAAACATAGTTGTTCTAGAGTTCAGCCTTTGTATTTACCAAAACAAAATTACACTTGTCCATAGCAATAACCTGTGCTGCAGCAACAGAACTCTGTATCGTGTTCTCATATCCTCCCTTTCTTCCCCTCCCTCTTCAGTGAAAATTGGTCTACGTCATCCTGACCCGGTGGTGGAAACCAGCTCATTATCCAGTGTAACTCCTCCTGATGTGTGGTACCAGACATCAATATCAGAAGAAACAATTGATAGTGGCTGGTTGTCAGCTTTGCAGCTTGAAGCAATCACTTACGCAGCCCAGGTATGCTAGACATTAGTACAGCTTAAAAGCTAACATAGAATTTAAGAAGGTAAAACTACTGTCTGACAGGCACAGCTATCTCAGTTTTACAAGGAGATAAAATAGTAAAAGCTTAAAAGTTTGAGTTGCATTAGATGGTGACAGGTGAGCTTCAGATAAATGTGAGGTAATACACCTAAGAAAGCTTTGTCTAAACCACTTCCATGATCCTGATATCACACTGTCTTAAAACTCAGGAAGGACATCTTGGTCATTATTTTTATTTCTCTGAAATAACTTAATGGCTGCATGTGGATTCAGCCAACACTGGCATCATTGGGAAGGGTATAGAGAACAAGACAGGGTGTTATTTTGCTGCTATATTAAACTTCAGTGGGCTGACATCAGATGTGTGTGCAGCTCTCTGCATGTTGGGGGGGAAGGTAGTGAAGATAGAGGACAGCTAATGTCTCGAGAGGGAAGAAGTTGCCTCATGAAAAGAGACAAGACTGGGGCGCCTGGAGCTGGAGAGAAGAAAAATGAAGGGGAATGAAATAAATGTTTACATAATCAGGAAGGCGGTGAAATCCCACAAAACAAGAACAAAGCAGAACTTGGTGAAACCGATAGATTGGTTTAAAATGGATAGAAGAATATTTCATTACACAGGCAGCGGATGTCTGGGTTTGCTACCACAAAAGGCTGTGGGGTTACGTATCAGTGGGTTTAAAAAAAGCAGCCAGTGTGGTAGTAGGCACTAAAAGAACTAGACAGATACATACAGCAATTTTACAGCAATTCTAGGTGCTGAGGGAAGAAGGGGGAGAATGGATCACATGAAGCATTTACATTCATATACTCTTCCCTAAACAAAATCCCTTCTTGCTGGGAGGAGGCTGCTTGGCTGGGTGAACTGCTGGTCTCGGCCAGTAGAATGTTTCTTATGTTTGCTCATTTCTAACAATCCCCAGTGATGCTTTTTGGAGAATGGGTACAAGTTTTTTTGTTCTTTCTCCTGCAGCAACATGAAACATTCCTGCCCAATGGAGACAGAGCTGGATTCTTGATAGGTGATGGTGCTGGTGTAGGAAAAGGAAGGACCATAGCTGGAATAATCTATGAAAATTACTTGTTAGGCAGAAAAAGAGCAGTCTGGTAAGTGTATCAGGATTTGTTAGAGCAGACACTGTAGTGACTATAATACTTAAATTCTGTGTAATCTGTCTTCTGACATGTTCTAGCAACATCTTTGAACTTCTGCTGTAACTTAAAGAATATATGCTTTGTTTTATGTCTTCAGGTTTAGCGTGTCAAATGATCTGAAATACGATGCTGAAAGAGATTTGAGAGATATTGGAGCAAAAAACATATTGGTTCATTCATTAAACAAGGTGTGGAAACTTTTTACTATGTACAGTTGAGGCAAAACTTTAGGTACGCTTGTGTGACAAGTTGTGCATGTTGACTGTTTTAAGAGCAGGAATGTACTAATTTCAATAAATTTACTGTCTAGGTCTGGTTTGACAGGCCTTAATCTTACAAAGAACCAACAGGGCTTAAAGTTAATCATGTAAATAGGCCCCTTGTAGGATTAAGTCTTAGCATGTGAGATTTTTTTAAAAAACATTATTCTTCAAGCCACTACTGACACTACTAGCAGAGTATTTTCTAAACTTTAAATCTTTTAGACTTTGTAGCATTTTAATTTTTTTCATTTGTCTCCCAGAGTGCATTTGATAGGTAATACATTTGGTATGTAATACTTGAATGATAGACTTCCTTAGTAATTTATTAAAGCAGCAATAGTTTGTGCAGTTATTTCTATGCCTTTGCTCAGCATTAGGCACTTACAGACTGTAATTGTGAAGTGTGATTACTGAGTGAATTCACTGAACTTAAAGTTTGTTTTGAGCTAGTATTTTTGTTTTGTATAGTCTTAATTTCTAAAATACAGTAAAGCTTTAGAAATTGTTGTTTATGGTATCAGCTGTAAATACACTTGACCTCTTAGCTCTAAGGGATGTATTGAAACTAAAATCTTAATTGTATTTAGGTTAGGGAAGCCATGTAGACAAAGAATCTGGCTGTTTATCTTTTGAGGCCTTAGATCTAGTCTTCCTTAAGTACATATTTAAGTAAGGCCCTGTATAACCCCTTAGCCACATTACCGTATGCCAGCTCTGCCCTAATCATGATGTAGGGATACAGGTGGTTCAAAGTGTACACACTTTAGTGTTAAGACCACCAGCATCCCTTGATCATGTGGTAGGTGAGTTTGATGAGGGATCTCTTGAATAATTTCTTATCTTTTTATTGCAGTTCAAGTATGGGAAGATTTCTTCCAAACATAATGGAAGTGTGAAGAAAGGTGTCATCTTTGCTACCTATTCTTCTCTTATTGGTGAAAGCCAGTCTGGTGGTAAATACAAAACCAGATTAAAGCAGCTTCTTCACTGGTGTGGTGAAGACTTTGATGGAGTTGTATCCTTTATCTGGAGTTTAGTTGATTGTAACTAAATTGCTACTTAAGCTTGCATCTTTAAAGACCATCTTGTATTTTTATTTGTTGGCTTTTTTATTCGTGACAGTACTTGATCGTGTGCATGCTGTGACATTAGACTTGAAGTTTTACAAACTTTGTGCCAAATCTCTTACCATCATACTGTTGCTACACAACTCTGATACAAGAGCGAAGCTTCTGCTTTTTCTATGGCAAACACATAAAGTTAAAATATGATGGTTAATAACCTTAAGTTTATACTGAAATTTTCTCCAGTGAATTCTTAAAAATATTTTTGGAACTCATATGTTGGTAATTGTGCTCTTAAGTACCTACTAGCTAAATATTTTTCCCAAAAATTTTTAGTGAAAAATACAACTAGTTTATCTCTGAGTTTACAGTTGACTGCTGCCACCTATTGTAGTTAGCAGATTTTCTTGTCTCCTGTTTTAGCTCCCCATTCTAAAAATAAGTGGGACAAAGTTTTTTTTTCCTTAATTACAATTCAGATTGTATTTGATGAGTGTCATAAAGCTAAGAATCTGTGTCCTGTTGGTTCATCAAAACCAACAAAAACAGGTCTGGCTGTATTGGAACTTCAAAATAAACTTCCAAAAGCCAGGGTTGTTTATGCTAGTGCCACAGGTATGTACCATTTGGTTTGCATTAAATGTCTCTGTATGTTTTTACTGGCACTGCTACAGAGTGTATTCTTCTCCTAGGTGCATCTGAGCCAAGAAATATGGCATATATGAACCGTCTTGGAATATGGGGTGAAGGAACTCCATTTAGAGAATTCAGTGATTTTATTCAGGCTGTTGAAAGAAGGTAATATATGAAGAGCTATAGCAAGAAGGCATATGGTTGTGATTGACTGTGCTTTCCAGTTCCTTTGTCTTCACTCACTCATACTCCTCAGCAAACTTGTTCTGTCACACTAAGAGCTTTCCGACTCTAACTTCTAAATCTAACAAATGTAATTTATCTTATGTGGTGAAAAATGGGACATTTCCCTCGCTCACAGAAAATTTTGAGAGCCTTAGAAGCTTTCTGGGAAAATAACCCTCTTAAAATTTGTTATGAAATGAAAATGTTTTGCTGCTCATTGTGAAAACACACTGTATGTGCTGAGTATGCTCAGTATAGTTGACGCCTTGCTATATGCAGAAGCCCTCTAATGTTTATGCATTCAGCTTAGGCAGTTTAACGGGAAGAAGCCTTATTCTTCTGCTTTCTGGCATAAGAACCCAGTTCAGAAAAATTATGTATGCTGTTCTAAGGTACTTCATGTTTCAGAACTTACTAAAAAAAACTAAATGTGAGAGGCTAGTAGAAAATGCAACTGCTATTTGGTGGGTGAACATCTTAATGTATTTTGTTTTGCCTAATTAAAAAGAATTTTGAACACTTTAGCATGCTACAGTAGGGTTTAGTATGCATCTTCTTGCATACCATCTACGTGATGCATGATTTTTCTAGACTGTGCAGATGTAGGCTTCGCTTCATTACTGAGTATGTATCAAATGAGCAATAATGAAATTACAGGCCCAAGCTTGTGAGCAGGTTAGTTTTGCAGTTGACTTCTGTACTCTCAAGGTAATGCTTAAGGTGTGTTGCTGTTGAAAAGCACTTAAGTTACCTACTAATTTAATTATTTTCATATCAGCATTAATCTGAATAGCTTTTAATACAGTTTGTATTCACTATTAACTCTTCAGTGGAGCTTATAAAATTGCAGCGCAAGATTTTGTTACATATTTGGAGCAACTTCATTATCCTTTTACAGTCAGTAAGGTACTGTCTCCTAATGCGTACTAGGTAATTCAGGGCAAAAAAATAGGCGTTTCAGTATTTATACTTCCTAAGATACACTTAATACTCACGAGGCAGAGATATAGTTTTATGTGAAGGCTAGATAGTACTAATGATTTTGAAGACGGGCCTTCATACTTGTAAGCATGCTATTTTCTTCTAAAGCACTTGAGGGTGGCTTGGGTTTTTTTTTTTTGACAAATTCGTGCTTTTGAAAATTCTAATAATGACTTAATTTGTTCCTTTATTTTAGAGGTGTTGGTGCCATGGAAATAGTTGCTATGGATATGAAGCTGAGAGGAATGTACATAGCAAGACAGTTGAGTTTTTCAGGTGTAACTTTCAAAATTGATGAAGTTCTGCTTTCACAGGAATATGTTAAAATGTACAATAAATCTGTGAAACTGGTAAGAACATCTTCTTAAATTTGCTTTCTGGATTGAGTTCTGAGAGGTTGAATGTTACTTGGTTTAAACTTGAATGCTCCTGAAATTTCATGTAGTACTGTTGCCTGTTAAGAAACAGGGATGGCATCTTCTTGTCTCATTTAGTGTAAAGATTTCTCTCTTAAGACATGGCAAAAGCTGCTAATTCATGTTCTGAGTCATAAAAGCTGCAGTTTGGGGTGCATCTTCTAGTGTCTACCAGACCCACTGCCTTCTAGTGGTAGTTCAGAGACCTCGATCATTGTTGCCTAAGATAAAGCCATTCACCTGTTGGTCATGTTTTTGTGCTCCAGTCCTCCCCCTTTAGGCAACTGAGCTGAGAACAAGCTGCAGAACATTAGACAGGCTGCATGAACTTCTTCATTAAAGCACTATGGTAGAGTGGCACCTGTAGTTAAACACAGCGCAGGGTGGTAGTTTTACGTGGCAGATGAAATCCAAGGCATTGAAGCTGGTTATTCACCCACTGGTTATCTTTCCGTGTTGTTCTTGATTGTTTTGTCCAGATGCTAAGCTGAGTGTCTCTTTGCTAAGTGCACATTCTGCTTGTACATTACCACTGCTGTGTAAGATAAAAATAATTGCTCCTTGGACAGGGAGCAGGGTCTTTACCTGCTGAAGAGGTGCTTAAGTATGACTGTATTCATGTGGTATAGCTGCAATAATTAATTTTAATCTTTGACAGATCTCTAGCATCAACTTTAAAACAGCTCTTTATGAATGTACTTTAAAAGAATCACTGAACTTGTGTCCAAAGCTTATTTTACCTTATCTGGAAAGAATTGGAGTAAGAAAATGTTATAGAAATGAAGGCAGTGGGATTTTTCTGTTCTTGGGATCTTGCTTTGTACTTAATTATGGGCAGAGCTCTTTGGTTTCTTAACCTGACTGTATTAATGTAGAAACAAGATAAAAAGAAAATACTGTGTCTGTTTGAATTGGTAGTAATGTAAATGTGTCTGCTTTTCATTATGAGACTAATTATATTCTGAATTTACTAAGCCATAGCTGTTTTCTTCTGTGATCTTTGTTTGATGTATGATGAGCTTCCTTGACTTGCAGTCCCATAGAACTGTAAATTTAAACTTTTATCTTTATTTTGATAATATACAGTGTTTTTGTGTAGCCTTGAAATATGACATGTAAAGCAATTGACATTTTCTTCTTCAGTGGGTCAGTGCTAGAGAGAGGTTTCAACAAGCAGCTGATCTTATTGATGCGGAACAACGAATGAAAAAGTCCATGTGGGGTCAGTTTTGGTCAGCTCATCAGAGGTTTTTCAAGTATCTTTGCATAGCGTCTAAAGTGAAGAGGGTGGTGCAGCTGGCTCGGGAAGAAATCAAGAATGGGAAAGTAAGTTATTCAAGACTTGTTTTTAAATATCTTTGTTAAATGTAAAGCTATTAAATATTCTTTTGTTTAGAACAAGTATTTTCAGACATAGTAGTATCATGGGTTTATATTTTATGGTATTGAAGCTTTTTAATAAGCAGAAATTCAGGAAAAAAGAAACTTACAAGTCAGTTGTCTTAGAAACAATGTATTCATTGTATTCATTTGTCCTCTAGTGTGTTGTCATTGGCCTGCAGTCAACAGGAGAAGCAAGAACATTAGAAGCTTTGGAGGAAGGTGGTGGTGAACTGAATGACTTTGTTTCTACAGCAAAGTAAGATTGAAGTTTGTTAGGACTGTCTTTTACAAAACTGTCCTTAATCCAGCTTAGTTTGTGTAGTAATTTATTCTTTCATGTGTAAAACATGCATCAGTGCCCAGAAAGTTGGGTATCCTTTAGCCATGTGCTTTACTGAAGCTGCCTGTACATAAAATCTGACAGTATTGCTCAAGTAAAACACTGCCAAGAGAACCAGGAAGGAACCACTCAGAAATGATGTTTTGAGGTGTGAACAGCTGGTACTGCTCTACTCAAACTGGGAGGAGAGGACGACTTGCCATGCGTACACTGCTTTTATACCAAAGCAAGTTACAATCATGACTTCCCTCTTTTACCAGATAAACCACATCCAATCCTGAGACTACCTTGGCTGAAGATCTTAATAAATTAAGTTAATCTGTCATTTAAACTCTGAGCAATTAGAAAATGGCAGTAGCAATACCACTTGATACTAAAAACAAATTTCACAAGTTATAAGTAACAGTGTTGTAAAGTAAATGTCTCCTACTTTTAACAAGGTGACAAATACAGTAATACGTGTGATAATTATCAGAGTGCTTGTGTAATTCCATTCATAAGGAATAATTCTGCAGAGAAGTCAAGCAAGCAGTTAAAATGTTACAGCTTTCTACTTTAAATGAATGCAGATTTGACTGAAGAACCCTTTTTTCTTTAACAGAGGAGTATTCCAGTCTCTTATTGAAAAGCACTTTCCAGCTCCTGACAGGAAGAAGCTGTTTAGCTTGTTGGGAATTGATTTGACTGCTCAAAGTAATAATAATTCACCCAGAGACAGCCCTTGCAAGGAGAACAAAATAAAGAAACGGAAAGGTAATGCTTAAAGTTCTCACATAGCATTAGCTGCAGTGAAAATGGCAATTTTAGAACTGCCAAAGAGTGAATTCTGGAAAAAATGTGGTAATATCAGTAAATATGTAAACAAAAATGTAAATATCAGTACACTCATCCATGAAAGAGCATGTATTGTAAGTCTCTAAGACTGTTAGACAGTTCTGTTAACAGCTTTTAAAACTGCTGCTGAAGCAACATAACCTGTAAATTCTGGTTGTTGCTTTGCTCAAAAATGGGTTGATCAAGTGTGGACTCTATCCTGAAATGCATCGTACAGGTCAGACCACTTCCTGATGCAGTCACACAAAAAATTGCTTTGTTTTTCTTGAGGCTCAGTAAAGAGAAGCCAATACCAACACCCCTTCCCCAACTGATTATGTTCTTATTAAAAATTAGGTGGTGATAAATCTTGGGAGCAAGGTCTCACTTGAAGCTTAAATTAGATTCTTTTAAACACTTCTGGTTTTAGAAGTTGAATGTTTTTCTAGTTTGTATGCAGTGGTGGTAAAACAAACCTCAGAAGTCGACTACAAGGTCTAAACTAACCTTTTTTTTTTTTCTTCTGGGGTGATGGAATCAGGTGAAGAAATAAGCAGAGAAGCCAAAAAAGCCCGTAAAACAGGTGGCCTTGCAGGTAGCAGCTCTGATGAGAGCGAAAGTGAGTCTGATGCTTCAGATAATGAAGAAAGTGACAATGAAAGCTCCAAATTTTTGAGCTCTGGAGATGATGATGACTTCAACCCATTCAGAGATGAATCCAGTGAAGATGATGAAGATGGTAAGACAGTTTAAGTGTTTCATCAAAGTAAAGGAAGACTTTTTAGTAAAGGCTTGAAACTTTCTGAAAATATTTTATTTAACTCTAGATCCCTGGTTAATTAGAAAAGAGCATAAAAAAAATAAAGACAAGAAAAAGAAGAAAAGTATAGACCCAGATTCTATTCAAAGTGCCTTACTAGCTTCTGGTCTTGGATCCAAACGACCTAGCTGTTTTACTTCCACCGTTGGTACCACCACCTCTAGTACCAATACATCAGGTAAGAACAATTTTTTTTTGACATTGGTTCACTTTCTTAGCAATTAGGCAGTGAAATTCTAAATCTTAAAGTCTCTCTTAAATTTCAGCGAACAGTAACACAAACAGCAGCTTTGTAACAAGTCAGGATGCTGTTGAAAGGGCCCAACAAATGAAAAAAGAACTGCTTGATAAACTGGAAAAGCTGGCTGAAGATCTTCCACCCAATACACTGGATGAGCTTATAGATGAACTGGGCGGTCCTGAAAATGTTGCAGAGGTAGGCTGATGTTCACATTTAGAAAAAAATGTTTGTTTCCTACTGCAGCCATACATGACCTGGCAGCAGTAAATCAGTGTTGTCATTCTTCGAGGTTGCATGTGACCTAAAT
Source organism: Tringa tobata (assembly GCA_033628505.1). Lineage (NCBI taxonomy): Eukaryota > Metazoa > Chordata > Aves > Charadriiformes > Scolopacidae > Tringa > Tringa tobata. The sequence goes on from JAHREE010000285.1 coordinate 6,354,269, forward strand.
ATCGATTTAAAAGAATTTGTTTATCGGTTTTAGACAGTAATCTCACAGGGATAAGAATACAGGTTACTCTTGCTGAATGCTTTTGAATGAAAAAGAAACTTGAAGATAGTATTAGAATACAGAGAAGAGCTCTGAATGGGTAAATAAGTTATTTCTGAGAGTGACAGTTTCTTGTTGGATAACTCATACTAGCTTCCCTTTTGCTTTATAGTGGTATATTTCTCTAACTAGTTCTAGTCATTGGAAGCTGAGAGAAAGCAGCTTTAGTTCATCTTCATAGGCAATGAAGATTAGGAATGTGTATAATAAAACTGTGATAGTGAAAAACTTGGTGAATTACCTCTTTTTCTCGATTTCAGAAACACGTCTTTAGTAAGCTGTCTCTATCAAGTAGAATCATCACTGATTTAAAAGAACTTGTTAAAATCAGTGACAATTTCAGCTGTCAGTTTATTTTCTTAGTACTCTTGGTAGATCTCTCATGGACAGTAATACAATACTACATTATTTCTACATAAATGTGCTTTGTTATACTTCTCATTCCCTGAGTTATCTCTAAATAAGTGTTCCACATAGCAGATGATGACATCAACCAAAAAGTTTAGTTTTGCTCTTTAAGGTCAATACACAATTAAGTAGCATCATTGTTTGAAGCTTTTGGTCATGTAATAATTTTGGTATTACCATAATGAGCTTGTTATACCCTTTTATTTTTAAAGATGACAGGCCGCAAAGGAAGAGTTGTAAGCAATGATGATGGCAGCATATCTTATGAGTCAAGGTCTGAACTTGATGTGCCCGTTGAAATCCTGAACATCACAGAAAAGCAGAGGTTCATGGATGGAGATAAGGTAGTCCTTAAAGAGATACAACTTAGAAAAATTTGCTGGATGCCATAGTAACACAAAGTTATTCAAGTTGTGGCTCTACCATTATTCTGCAGTGACTTTTTAGTGGCTATGAGTACTGGTTAGAAAGCATTTTCCATTCACAAAAAACTTCCCTGTGGCTTACTTGAGACATGCTACCACAAGAGGGCAAATCAAGTAAACGTAGCTTTTGTGTGGAACTTCTGTGGTGTGTTGTTACATTTGAGGGTAAATATTCATGTTCCTGTAAGTGACACATGCACAGTCCAAACATTTACATTCTTTCAAAGCAAATGTGTTCAGATACTAGACTGGCCATATCCTTCCTTATACAGTATTAGCAGTAACATTTTGTCTTCTCTGGTGTTTGCTCTCAGAGCAAGTCTCCCTGTGTCCTCCCCTTTTCTTTCTGAAGTGCAGGGCCAGCATCAGAGAAACCTGCCCTTTGGAATGGCAATACTGCAACAGACTGCCTTTCTTCATTTGCACAGAGAGGTGTTGCTGAAAAGTAAAGCAAAACCCACTCCTTTCACTCAAAAAAACCTCATTAGCATTTCTAACTGATAGAGAACCATACTTTTTCTCCCCTCCCTACCTCCCCCTTTCTTGTCATAGGAAGACCAAATAACAGTGAAAACATTCCACACCCGTGTTAGTAGTTGTAAAATTAAATCTCTTTAGAAACTGAAAACCGAAGCTTGATCATGGATTTATGGCTAACCTAACAACTCCTTTCTTAATTAAAGAACATCGCCATAATCTCGGAGGCTGCCAGCTCTGGTATATCATTGCAAGCAGATCGCAGAGCTAAGAATCAGAGACGGAGAGTTCACATGACTCTGGAGCTGCCGTGGAGTGCAGATAGAGCAATACAGCAGTTTGGTAAATAACTTTTTTGTATCCTTCCCCTAGCAAACTCTGTAGTGCTAACTGAACTTACTGCTAATTCATGGAAAATAAGATTGACTAAGCAACCTCTTAAGGACCGTTCCAATCTCCTTTAGCCATGAACAGAATCAGTTTTGTTCATAGTCTCAGCTAATAGTCTTGAAGGCTTTGGAAGAAACCTGGCAAGCAAACTCACACTGCAGCTTAGGTGGTTTTTCATGTATCAGGTGTCCTTATGAAAGTTGCTACAACTCTAGAGCATTTGTGTACTACCTTCCATTGGCTGTATTACAGCAGAAACTCATTTTCAGCAGGATTAAGTTCTAGCTTTTTTTCTTTAGTCTTCAAAATTCATAGTTTATTAGAAATGTTCAACGAAGTGGAATTTATTTAATGTGTGTGCTTGTGCTTATCCAGGAAGGACTCACAGATCCAACCAAGTGACTGCTCCAGAGTACGTGTTCCTAATTTCTGAATTGGCAGGAGAACAGAGATTTGCATCTATAGTTGCAAAAAGACTGGAGAGTTTGGTAAGATTGTTTCAAGAAGTCTGATCTTTCATTTGAGAAAATACAACTTAAATTTCTTTGTTTTAAAATTCGATTTAATTACAAAGGTGTATCTTAACAGGGAGCTCTCACCCATGGTGACAGACGGGCTACAGAAACTCGAGACCTCAGCAGATTCAATTTTGACAATAAGGTGATGGTTCTATTTCTGTTTGAAGCTCATGCTGTGGTGCTTATTCCTCGAGTGACCCATTGAGGAGAAGGATTTCTTCCATCTCCTGTGAAGTGTTTTAACTGTATTACTTCCTCAAAGGAGGCCTCTTTCTGAGGTAGACAGTAAACATTCTTAGTTCTCTTTGCAAAGCCACATGAAACACAAATGCATGTGTAAAATACTTCTCTGCACTTGCTAACAATCCAAGTAAACAGTATGTGTCCTTTCAGTCACAACTGAAAGATTAATTTGGCCATTCTAATTGGAAATTAAGACCGGACTGTTTATATAATGTAGTTTATAATTGAAAAGCTAATAACCAGTTCCTCTTACTATTGCAGAGAAAAATGTTTTCTTGTGAATTGCAAATGCTTGTTAAACCATGTGTGCTTGGGGCTGAGGCACAAACACTGGGTCACATTGTTAGAGCAGTTTTCTTTTTCTTACACAGTATGGCAGAAATGCTTTAGAGATTGTTATGAAATCCATTGTGAACTTAGACTCCCCAATGGTCTCACCGCCTCCTGATTTTCCTGGGGACTTCTTCAAAGGTAAGTGTAATTCACTGAATGTAATAGCTACCTTTTGAGCCTTCTCTATTATACAGAAAATGTGAATAATTTTAGAGCTAGAAAACATTGTTACTGTTTAAACTGAGCAGCTGGCCCAGAAATACTCTCACTGGATGTTAATCCTATGCACATTGCTTGAATGTTGAAGTTCATGTATGAAACAAGATGTGAGCTCTTAATATAAGGCATGTTCTGTATCTGTTTGGCCGAAGTATTACATACAGTTCTTTAACTTCATTTTCCTGCTACTGGTTGCAATATCTTGTTCTGGGCTCCTGTGTAGTGCCATTAGTGGTTTTCCCTGCCTGTGCTTCCTGGAAGGACAGAAGACAAAGTTCTGTCTTGCTTATTGATGTATTAAGTAGAAATTGCAAGTAATGTATTTGAGGCGTGTCAGAATTTTTGGAATTGGATCCTGAGACAAGATTGCTAAACAAGCTGTTACTTCACTGGTTTATTTTTAGATGGCAAAGCAGCTATGATTTAACTTGTTTCTTTTTCCTAGATGTTCGTCAGGGATTGATTGGCGTAGGCTTGATAAATGTAGAAGACAGATCTGGAATACTAACACTTGACAAAGGTATTTGTGTGTTTAGTGTATTTTTAGAATGTTGCTGGGAGTATCATAGATCATGGTAGTGGATTCCTAGCAACAGAACTGAAGTTGTAATTATCTAAAAAGTCACTTTTTGGGGAAACTTCAGAATGTTTTCCTCACTTCTGAAAGATTTGAGTAGTCTTTTTGAAATTCTTTGAATACTGTTTGAGAGCTTGTTGTTATCAGACTCAACCTTTGCTCACCTAACATGTATTTCTTATTCTTTTTAAGATTATAACAATATAGGGAAATTTCTGAATAGAATTCTTGGTATGGAAGTCCATCAGCAGAATGCTTTATTCCAGTACTTTTCTGACACATTAAATGCAGTTATTCAAAATGCTAAAAAGAATGGAAGATACGATATGGGCATCTTAGGTGAGTAAATTAGTTTTTCAGTACTCTTGTACTTCAGTGAGAACAGACAAGCAGAGTAACTCTGTCCTTTCCTTTTAAGATTTGGGCTCTGGGGATGAGAAAGTGAGGAAGGCAGACGTTAAGAAGTTTTTAACTCCCGGATATTCTACCTCTGGACATGTAGAGCTATACACAGTAAGTTAATTCTGTATCTTCTTTCAATGAACTAATAAAACTTGCTACTAAGTTTTTAAAACATGGCAATCAGCTAAGTGTATGCTGAGTGAGGGGAGGTTCCAGGCCTTTCACTGGGCAATATTTGATTTTTATGGTTCCTTAGTTCCTATATCTGTAACTATTTTAAAGTCACTTCCCTTTTAAATACCCCTGCATGGCTCTCTTCTAGATCAGCGTGGAGAGAGGAATGTCTTGGGATGAAGCAACTAAGATCTGGGCAGAACAGACGGGTCCAGACGATGGATTTTATTTATCACTACAGGTAAGATTCTTTATCTCTTGGATTATGTTTGGATAAGTTTTTGGGGGTGCTAACCAAGTATGTTGTATCATCTGAAAAATTTACTGTTCAAATTAATTACCGTTCAGTTCTGCAAAATGCTTTCAATCTTGCATTAGTCCAACACTAAGTATGAAGCACTCCTTTTTAGCTGCTCTGGACATTTTGTGATAGGAATGTGACCCCAAACTAGTATCCTTTATTTAAACCTGCATCAAGAAAAAAAGATGTTTTCACTGTAGGGAAAAGTTGTGAGGTTAATGTCGATTAGTGGTACTGTCTTCTAAAGGTGTCCCTATTATTACTGGTTGTCTTATTGTGCACACACAACGACTCTGTAAAAAGCACAGTATCAAATCACCAAGGTCAATACTCTCGGCATATTTAAACTTAGAGTTTTTGGTTTCTCTTTTTTTTTTTTTCCAGATACGAAATAACAAGAAAACCGCTATTCTAGTAAAAGAAGTGAATCCTAAAAAGAAGCTTTTTTTAGTGTACAGACCAAATACTGGGAAACAACTCAAACTAGAAACATGTGCAGACCTAAAAAAGAAATATAAGAAGGTAACCATTAAAATTATGCTAATGTTAAACTTAAAATCTTTTTGAAAATAAATATAAGGACTTTCTTTCTCTGATATTTGTGTATAGTTCCAGCAAGTCAAAAAATACTTACTTTTCCAGAGCAGAGCTTGTATATTTAGGTCTTTTTTAAGTGAATCTACATGGTTTCTGCATTCCTATATACAAAGCTTTCTGAATATAAATAATCTGTGGTGTGGTAATATATAAAATAAGGATTTTTAGCATCTAGCAAGGAAAAGCCTTGCTTCTATGTAAGGTGTAAAAACATGCTCTTAAATTAGCAGCTATATGCAGTATATTCTAAGCAATGCTTAGGAAACTTCAGCTGTTTGCTGGTGAAGTTTTCAATACTGTAATGGATTATTTTGTTTAGATGCTGGTAAGATATCTGATACCATAAAATTGTTTTCAGAGAAGTATTGAATTGCAAAAGCTTTAGGAAACCCTGAGATCAGGCTGATTACTGGGATTCTGCTGTGTTTAAGCATTTTGTTCACCCTTTGAAATGACATTTCACTTGAATAGCCTGAAATTATAGGATAATGTACCTCTCTCTTCACCATCAGAATGTTGGTGCTCCTGCTTTTCTCATAGTAATGACCAAATTGCTTTTGTTCTCTACAAGCCTTGGCGTGTTTTACTTCATTATAATTCCCACTTTAATTTTTCCAGGTACCTTCTGAAGATGCTCTGCCACACTGGTTAGAGCAGTACAATTCTTCTGCGGATACCTGCACCCATGCTTATTGGTTAGTATTTCTGTGCACATAGATGCTTTAAGTTAAACTGTTTGCCTAAAATGGTTTATCACTTCTTTGCTTTTTATGCTATTCATGTGAAATCTTGTGTTTCTTGCTTAAAAAAAAAATTGTCCCACAACCAGTCAAATGACCCAACCTTTGAGTGGCAACACGAAGCTTTGCATGTGCCCTTAAAATCCCAATATATTAGATGAATGCTACTGTATAAATTGCACTTCAGTAGGTGTGTAATGACCCAGGAGTTTCTTACACTTTGTGTCTTGACCTGACCTATTATTGTGGTAGGATAGTTTTGGGGTGAAGAATATTAGTACTTAAAGTAGAGAAGAGTGAGATGTCAGAAACAGCTGTTCTTGTGCTACCTCTTCTGTGTCTGAACTCAACAGGTGATGTCTTAATTCACGAGGAACACCGTAACTGGTAGAAGTTTCAGATTACTATTGGAGCTTCTGAAATACACTGATCAGATACCAGTTCCATATGTGACATGTTCAGGTTCTCAGGAGATCTAAATGAGTGGTGTCTTTGGCTTAAGAGCTCTATCTGTACATTTTGAAGATCTGGTCCTAAATAGGCCAACACTTCTCAAAGCTGTACTATTAGAGGCATAATGTGGATAAAGTTTCCTTCCTTTACTGTGTATTTGCAGCCCTCGCTCAACTCCGAATACAAGTTAAATAACTTCAAGTCTTATTTTTAATTGAATCGGCTACTTTCTGTTTGCAGAATTCTTTTTAAAGCTTTTTTTTCTTTCTGTTGTAGGAGAGGCAACTGTAAGAAGGCCGGCTTGGGATTAGTTTGTGAAGTGGGACTCCGCTGCCGAACTTACTATGTCCTGTGTGGTTCAGTATTGAGCGTCTGGACAAAAGTAGAAGGCGTTCTAGCCTCTGTGAGTGGTACAAATGTGAAAATGCAAATAGTTCGTCTGAGAACAGAAGATGGGCAGAGGATTGTTGGTAAGTGGCTTGTCTGCTCCTTTGCTTCCATCTTGAAGTAGCAGAAAGTAGCTGTACTTTACAAATCACTTCATGTTGAGGGTCACGTGGGAAACTTTATAGCGATGCTTCCCAGAGGAAAGGCTCCTCGGTGTGTATGTTGGGGAGAGGCAGAAGTACAACTGTTGAAAACAGTATTTGTAGTACAAATGCTGGTTTGAAGGTTAAAGAAGGAATAAATATTCCTTTTTCAGCCAGGCTTTGGAACACTTATTCTCACAGTTCTTTTGATTTACTAAAAACAAAAAAGTCATATTTGGCCTGTTCCAACCAAGCTACCTCTGAAGCTGTAAGGGCTGCACTTTTTTCCCCACTTATGGCAAAGAATAGTAAGCCCTTGAAATGATGGTGTTCTTGGGTTTTGAGCTACTGAAAGTCACATGTACTCAGTAGTTTAGAATGACTGCAAGATGACTGTCATTTCTTGTCATTAAACCTGTTGGTGAAGCCCTTGTAGCAGGTACCTCACAAGCTGAAATCTCCATATTTTTTTAAATGTGGGCTTCCTGTGGATGTGTGTTGCAGCTCATACTCTAGTGACAGGTTTCTAAGATGTTGAAACTAGGTTTTTTGTGTTTAAACTCTCATGGTGGCGTAACTTCCGTGATACTAGAAAAGCAAAAATAGGTCACTTCTCATTTTATGTGGCAGTGGGTAACATCAGAAAAAAAAATTGTCTTTGGGGGCAAAATAGCCATTTTCTATTGCTTCATGATGTAAAGGAACAGGTGACTTCTGAAGAGATACCTCGAGAAGCAGGACTTGTAGCTGCACTTGATTAGACTTGACATTACAAATGGTCACTGTTGACCGTTGCATAAATTAAATGGTGGAGTCACCAGCTGGAGGTTTTAGTGAACAAATTGTTTACATGCTTATGAAACAATTGATTTGTTGCTGTTTGCAGGTTTGATCATTCCTGCAAATTGTGTATCACCCCTTGTAAACCTCCTGTCAACGTCAGACCAGTCTCAACAGCTCGCAGTACAACAGCAGCAGATCTGGCAGCAGCATCACCCGCAGAGCATCACCAACTTCAACAACGCATAAGAGGACAAACTACAGGTGTTGACTTTGGTGTTTTGAGGAAAAGGCTGTAAAAGCATATCACTTGCATAAAAATCAGGGACAGATTCCAAAGAAATATAACTTTTTCAGTTCAGTTGTGTGCTCTCAAATACTTTGGGAATAAAGAGATCTTAAAAAGGTTGGTAGAACTGAAAGCCAGCAGTTGTTTATGGTGGTGCATCTGTCTTTCCTTATGCTCTCTGTAGTGCTTCCTGTTTGCTTTTACTTTTGGCCTTTTAAGCTACAAACCACAATTTGTTTGAAAATGCTTGAAAATCCCCAAGCAGGCTTTATTTTTATCTTGTCATACAGTGCTCAGGGTTTAACGCAGTGCATCAATGCCATTGCTGTGGGAGATATCCTTGAATGCATGTATTGAGTATATATATAGAAAATATATATTGGGTTTTTCTCTTCAATTTATGAGTTTATAAAAGCATGAAACCTAGAGGTTGCACATCATGCATTCAGGTTCCTTCCCAGTTTCTGTTTGACAGTGCATGTCTTTGGAAACGGGCATGGACAGGATAAACACACAGGACAGGAATTCAGAGAGAAACACAATCTTAGTTGTACAGCATTGGTTATTGCATTTTTATAGTGTTTATACCCAGGTGTTGCATTTTTTCTGGTTCTCTCCTGGGGCTTATATATTTGAGTCTACAACATGTTCTTTTTGTGATAAACATCTTAAATTAAAATTAGTTCATTTTTAATGTATTAATGGTATTCCTAATGTGTACTGCAAAGATGGCTGGATGCCTATTTTCCTTAAATTGAAGCATTTCCTTAATCTGAGGTGGTTATGGAAACTTAAGTGCAAATTCACTTCCATCTCGCATACAATCTTATATTTTTTACTTCATTAATGTAATTTAATTTGTCACTTGTAAGATGAAACCTTACTTGAGCTGTAAATTAGAGAATGGGAAACACTTGAGGGTTCCGCTGTATGTGCTGTTTCTGTTACCCAGTAACTTGAATACTGTTTAATATGTTGTAAGACATTGTAGAGTTTATCTGGAGCTGTTTAAAAGAAATTGTAATGTACAAATGTGAATAGTCACTTATCTATAATATGGGTAAGTTTTGTTTTGCCTATAATAGTAGATGTTTATAAGAAAGTGAAGGACAATGTTTGTCATTTCTTGCTTGCACAGGTTGCACTATTGAAAAATTGAGATTGTATAAACCTGTCCAAAAAAACTACAAGATAACGATCTTGTAGATGTCAAATAAAAGTTATTGTACTAACAAGAAGTGGAGTCTTGTTTAGGCAATCACTGTATTCCAAAAAAAAACTAACAAGTCTGTACAATTGGAATTCGACAGGACTTGGCATGTTCCAGGCTGCCTTAACCAGGCTTCTGTCTTGCGGCCCAACTGTTTCGGTTGAACTCATTAAAGAGGCAAGAAGGAAACTGTGCTTAAACCTTGATGCATGTTTTAAGTGAGGTTCACCTGACAGAGCAGTGGTGCGCTGTAGCCTGTCTCACTTCTGTAAACACCCAGTGAGCCAGAGTCAAGTGTCTTTGAGTTGTTCTGTAAGTAACGGGGCCAGAAGTTCCGCAGTTTTGGGCTGAAGCGACCTCCCTTAGCTGAATTATTTTGCTTGAGGTTCTGTTACTGCTGCCTGTGCTGGCACCCCACCGCGGTAACACGCGCCTGCCTGTGTCCTCAGCTCCCAGTCCCCAGCAGTCGGGGGGATGTGTCTCTTGCACACGCTTGTCACTAACTGGAAATGTGAATCTAGATTAAATAGCCCTGCTCCCTGTTGCCGTAGCACCTACTACATCTCTAAAGAACGTAGCGCAGGTGGTCGGTGTGTTGGGAGTTGTTAGTCCTCTGGTAGTACAGGGAAGCCTGGCTGGGTGTTGCGATGCCGGCAGGAGCTGATGGCGCTCTGGAAAGCTGTAGACCAGGGTGTGGGGGAGGATGTTCATGTGTTTCATTCCCACTATTGGGTGTATTTGGCATCTGTTCCAGGAGAAGCAATGGGATTTGGAGAAGGGTGTTGGCAGATTACTGTTGAAACGGATAGTGAACCAAATTGCTACTAGCAGCAAGCTGTGTGGACTTCACTGTCTGTTTGGTTTTTTTAATTATTATTTGGTGTAGAAACTTCTACTGTCTGAGATGGTAACATATTTTTAGATCTTAATCCTCAGTAAGGTGGTTCTAGAAGTGGTAGGTTCACAAATAGTGATTTTTTTTTTTTTTTTTAAACAAGTCATTATTTAAATACGCTTCAGTTCCTAAGTGCTCTTCTCAGCCTGTTGTGCTTTTGGTTGTTGGGAGCAATGATTACTGAACAGGTTATTCTGTGTTGATAAAATAGTATGGTTTGGTTATTTTACATGTATAGCATATGCTGTTCACTCACATCCTCTTAAACTTCCAAAGGTTTTGTGTCCCTTAGAGACAAAACCCGAGAGTATTTATAGAATCCCTAAGAACTGTTCCCATTCCAGAACTCTGTTTCCCCACTTGCTGTCCTTTTCCTGCTCTCTGCTGTGTGCCACCATCAGAGCCTTGGCTTTGTCATTCACCTACTAACTCATCTGCTGCTCTGGAGCATTAGAACATCATCCATGTTAATATTTAAAAAAAAAAATAAATTAATCAGCCTTCAAGCTACAGAAACAATTTGATCTCAAAAGTTACTGATCAGTAGTTGGGGTGTGGGTTTTTGGTGGTAGTTTGTTCCTTGCATGAGTTGCTGATAAAGCTTGGGGGAGAAAAGGAGTATAAATAGTGCTGTGGAACGGAGGAAGGCACAGCGGGGCCCATCAGACAGACATCCTGCCAGGGAGGAAAAGGAGAGACCAATTGTTGTGTCATAAATTACCAGGCGAGGCAAGAGTGGTCTCTGTATTTTCCTGTGTGTGGGGAATTGATCTGCTTCATACGAATCACCATCTGAAATGGATGTAAAATTCATAAAGGACAGATGTCTCTAGTAACAGGGGCAAAGCTAAATGCAAAGCAGCAGAAGTTTCTGCTGAGCTTTGGAAGCGTGCTGTAGAAGGGGAGCATGTACCTATTTGACTTGAGAATCGAAGGGATAAAATTTTGGGGTTTCTTATTTAAACTGTCCCTTGAGAGCAACTAAATTTTGACTTATTAACTAGTTTTGTACTTAAGCTATGTCTGCCACAGTAAATGCGATGATAACCCGTGAACACCCCCCTCTGCACAGCAAGTTTTCAATTTCCCAGTCGCCGTACTGTCCGTTGGGAACACACACCTCTGGGAAGGACTTAAAGTTCCCCAAAGATGCCGGTTGTCTGGTCAGCGTGTGGCATTTCCTTTGTAAATGAAGAAAGCTCTGCGACCTGTAAAGCGAATTACCAAGGGTTTTTTTGTATTTTTCCTTTGCGTTTGGAATAAGCTTCTTTCAGATCCTATGGCAGTCTGTACATATATAGAAAGAGTATGTATGTATATAGAGATGTTAAAGGCTACTGAATTATTGAATGTAAATAACTCTTGTTTTCCTTTTGTGTGTTTTTTTTTATCCTTCATGACCTTCCCAAGATGTATTCCTATTTTCTCAACCTGCCAAACAGGCAGTTTGTGTGTACTTTGAAATATATATAGCACATATAAAACTTCCGAGGGATGTCTCCATACATGGTAGATGTTTTGTGTTGTCATCATTTTTTTTTCTGTCTTCCACCATCCTTTTGATGCAATGTGGTTTTATTCTATATTTTTAGCATATAATGCATTTTCTTGAGAGAAATTGATTTCCAATGTCTTTCAGTAACTGGTGCTATTCACTTCTTAGTGCCTGTATCAGAGAGAAACAAATATTTGAATTTTCATGTAGTTTGTTTTCTGTAGTCTTTTCAGTGCATTTCTGATCTTAAGCTTTAATCCTGGATATGTTCCTATTTTCTTCCCCTTCTTACCATCTCCAGTTGTGCATTCACTGAGCTCCAACAATATAAGTTCTAGAATTAGTTGAATTATCAACAGGACTTGCCCTCTGTCCTAAAATGTAAAGGTATGATTGTTACATTCACATTAAATGTTAAATGTCTCAAAAGCACTCTAGAAAAGTAGGTAGTTTGAGAGGAGAAAAGCTACATCTGTTGTAGAGCATTTCCTGGGAAAGTTTTGAGCTTCTCCTGTGGGGTCAGGCTGAGATTTGGGGTGGCTCAACCTGGAGAAGAGAAGGCTCCGGGGAGACCTTAGAGCCCCTTCCAGTCCCTAAAGGGGCTCCAGGAGAGATGGGGAGGGGCTCTTGAGCAGGAATGGGAGCTGTAGGATGAGGGGGAAGGGTTTCAAACTGAAAGAGGGGACACTTAGACTGGATAGTAGGAAAAAATTCTTTCCTGTGAGGGTGGCGAGACACTGGAACGCATTACCCAGAGAAGCTGTGGATGCCCCATCCCTAGAGGGGTTCAAGGCCAGGCTGGATGGGGCTTTGGGCAACCTGATCTGGTGGGAAGTGTCCCTGTCCAGGGCATGGGGTGAGACTGGATGGTCTTTAAGGTCCCTTCCAACCCAAACCATTCTATGATTCTAGTATCAGAATGTGCAAAACGGAGGCAATGGTACTTTCTTGCCTTTGAAAAAATGGTACATATTTTTAATTATCAGGTAAAAATACATATATCAAAATTAGAGGTTAATGAGAAATCCCTTGAATTGTCTCTCTTACTTAGCCCTTAAGCTTCTGGCAGTTGTCACACGGGCTTTGCCCTGCTCTTGCTGGGAAGGACAGTGTCCATACGGTTGTTCCCGGAATGAAGTGGTTTGCCGTCTGTTGACTGGGAGAGTCGTTGCAAGAAGCATCCAGCTGCAAACAGCAACAAAAGGCTTCTGGTAGTTTCTGTGGTCAATACAAGCTTTCACAATGAATGTGGAGAAATAATGGAGGTGTTGGTGTCACGTACTGGCGGGTGCAGCGTGGGGTTCCCTGTCACAGCCTCCCGTGGTACGGAGGGACGGGGCTGGCAGAAGCACAGACGTAACACCACGGCGGCCGTGCCCGGGTGCGGAGCGAGGCTGGGAAACCCTCGGACAGCAGCGTTGGCCTCAGGTGCCAGGCAGGTTGTACACTGAGTCTGAAACACAACTTTTTAAGGAGAAAAACATGAGGGAAGAAAAGACTGGAAATAGCAGTGTTTCCCAGCCAGGCTTATGATTAGGGTACTGCCTCTAAAAGCTTCTGCTAAAGAGTGATAAGTAAAAACCAAGCAGAAACTTACTTCTTTGATGTGCTTTGCTGTTTCTTAATTGATCCAAACCAATTTTTGAGTGAATGACGTTCGAGGCAGAAATAAGATTGAAGAATGGGAACTGGACAGGTTTCAGCTGAGGCCGAAACTCCAAGGAATTTTTTTGCCTGCTGTCCTGAACCGATACCGAGGGATTTTCTCAAACTGTGTAAAGGACATCGATGCTCCTCTCCAGAAAAGACGTTTGTGCTGAGAGGACAGACTGAAGGTAACGGATCTGCTGCACTGAAGCAGGCAGCTCGGCCAATACAGAAATGCATTCGGGTTTAAGCAACATCTTTTGGTTATAAAAATCCTGCAGTGCTTAAATACCTGAATTAACACACGTAAGGTTTTATTTTTTAAGAACTAAGCTCAGTTAGCATTTCTGAACTTAGTTGTGCTTTGGGCGTAACTTTAATGAGACAAGTCACCTGCAGAAGGGTAGTTTTCCTGTATTTGATTTGCTCTGTGAAGGATAAAGAGACATTCCTACTGACATTTCTGTTTACATCCGTGTTTACGTGTCTAATTCCTGGTTTAGAGACGATAACTGGTAAAAAGCCAAGTTCATTGCATGTAACGGCATTTTTATTTGCCGAGTCATTTGATTTATTTTTCAGTCATTGACCTGATGTCCCACTGAATTTTACTTGAGGTGGGTGTTCCCCACCTCGGCACCTTCCAGCAGCCCTGTGGGGAGGGGTGTCCCGCGCCCCTGCCCTCCCCCTCTGCCGTGAGGTTCCCTCTGCGCCACGGAGACGCTATTTTGTTGAAAACAGAACCTGGCTCTTAGTGCTTCTTCAGCCTACGCCTTTCACAGGCCAACGCCACAGAATTCCAAAGACATGTAACATTTAAGGTGAAGCGTATGAGTCTGCCTTAACTGGAGACGTTTGCCAACCTTAAAGACGTCACCCTCCGGCGCCGCGCTGCGTGTCCCTGCGTCCTCCCTGCCAGCAGGCAGTACCTGTGCGTGCCAACTGCCCTCCTACAAAGGGGCAGAACTCCCAGTGCCCGGCCTAAAAATATTACAGCAAAGTTTAGAAAGATTTATACTCGCAAAAATTACAACCTGTGGAACACAATGAATTCTATATTGAGTTGGTTTCGGGGGGGGGGTTGGTAAAAAAATGTTAAATCAATTAAACTACTTTGGGATTTTTTTTCCCTTTTAATTTCGTATTGTGGGACTTACCCCCGCAGGTTGTTTACACCGGGATGCCTTTCAGCAATGCTTCTGCACACATTAAACATTGTCGCTCCATTTTAGGATCCTTCAGACCAGTAGGAGTCCCGTTGTAGTAATCCAAACATCTTTTCTTCCAATCCATTTAAATACCTGGCACTTAACCTGGTTAATTTCACTGGTTAATTAAAGTGGCTTTATTCATAGTTAAAAGCAGATTCACGACATTCTTTGAATGCAAATTGTAATGATCTTAAAAGGAGGAGAGTTTTTAAAACCTGTGTCAAGATTGGAAAGTATCACCTTCTTCCTATTCCCTGCATAGCATGCGAGTGCCTTTCCTTTGTCCAAAGAGGTAGTTTGAGATAAACAGGCAAATTTAAACTTATTTTTGTGTACCGTTTTATATTGACTTTAGTTCTCATTTTCCCCAAGTCTGGCAAGGTGATGATGCCAAGTCCTCAGCCATAAACGAAGATGTCCAAACCTCAGAATTTAATTATTCATTTTCATAAAGCAGTACACTTTGTTCTGTAAGTAAGGGAGAAATGTCTTAAGAGAGGTTTTGGTTGGCTTTTTTCCAGTATGTAAATAATACACGTTAAAAATGCCAGGGAGGCAGCTCGTGAGCTGACGGCTTCTACCTTTGGAAGCCCAGGTCTGGTTTATACATTCCTTCCTTCCACATTTATAAGCTGGATAAATTGACTGTGCGAAATATACAATGAATTGCAGGGCACGAAACGCAGATCTGTATCGGCTTAACTGGAGTGACCAACTTAAATCATAAACCAGGGTGCAAAGTGATTTAATTACTCCTGGGTAAGATCTCCCCTGAGATTCTTACTTTACCCCTGAGATTTTATTCACTTGGAGTGAATAAAAAGGTAGATGTGAGCAATGAAACTGAAGATCTGAGCCTGCAGCTGGTCCCTGCAAATCATCTCCTGCATTGCCCTCTCCCTGCTGGAGAACTGGCCTTTGGGAGCGGGCAGTGCTTGGGATTGGGATTTTCCTGGTTCCTGCCTGCTTTTGTGAGGGGCTCCCCAGTTCTCCCACCCCCAGCTCGGGCTTTGGGGCTGCAGGGTGGCTGCTGAGCCACGTGCGTCCCACCGGCCCTTCGCTGCTTCCCAGGGTGGGCTCCAGCAAAACACTGGTGTTTCCTCCCTTCCCTGGCAGGAGCAAAGCACGTCCCAGGCCCACGCTCCCGGCGAGGGGAGGATGCCGGTGCCTGGCCCGGCCTCCTGAGAGCCCTTTTGGGCAAGTGGGCCAGTCTTCAGGGGCCCGGGGGCTCTGCTTTTGGCTCGTGCCTCCGCCGCGCCATGTTCGATGGCGGGCAAGGCTCGGCCTCAGAGTGCTCTGTTCAAATTACAGGCGACGCTACCTCCTGTGACGAGCGTCTGCCAGGGCTGTAAATCCTTCACATCCGGGACTGTCCCTCCCTTTCTCCGCGCACACGTAGAGACCCCGGCCACGGGGCCGGCGCGGCGGCTGCAGCATCCACCGGGGTGGCCAGGTGACCAGTGGCTCCATGGGGAAGACCCACAGCGTGTCTCCTCCAGAGAGACCTAGGGGGACCCCCACCTGCTCCCCCCTTGGCTTTTGTAGGGGGAGAAGGAGGGGTTCTCAGGCGGTATCCCAGGGCAGTAGGCTACTGCTGTCACTCTTCACGTAGACATTTTGGCAGAGTTTGATCCTTTGGCTGCCTAAAAACACTCCGTATTTCCAAGCCCTAACGCTGTGGGCATCGCCCCAGCCCACGGACCCCACCGGGAGAGTTGAAATCCAGCAAAGGGCACGGCAGGGCTCCACACGCTCCATGCTGAGCTGGGCACAGAGGCTTTTACCCCCCGCCACCCTCCACAGGCAGACACCAGCTCAGCCAGAGCCGTCTGCAGGGCTCTCACTCGGGCACCGAGCGGTGTCCTGGGCAGGAGCTCAGCAGATGGGTTGGACTCGTCCTGGCAAAGGCTGTGTCTGAGGTTCAGGCCCGGGCAGGGGAAGGTGGCGCCGTGCCCAGCAGTGTCAGCGGGGGGGGCGTACTGTGCCTGACCCCAGACCCCCCAGGAGCAGCCCGTGGTCGTGTCGATGCCATTCACCCCCTGGTTTTCCTCCTTCCCTCTGCTCCGTGCTCTTCT
>JAHREE010000285.1:6380615-6398543 GCA_033628505.1 Tringa tobata
CCAAAACAAAGCCCAGCAAGGGAAACTGTTCTCCTGCCGGCTCCCACGAGAACCTGTGCCTTGCTCTCCGGAACAGCCGTAAAATTGCAGGGAAAACAAAGGTGGTATTTTGCGATGGTGGGTGAGGGGTGGGGATTAGGTCATGCTACGGGGGGGGATCGGAGTCTGGCTGCTCTGCGAGCGAGGGCTGCGAAACCCCGGCTCAGACATGCCGCTCACAATGCGAGCCGAGCGGTGAAGTTTCTGTCTCCGTTCCTCCCGCTGCCGTGCCTGTGTGCTTTCTAACGCTCCGGCTGCGATCAGGGTTTTAGGTTCTTTCATGCAGTTTTATCTTTCCCTTCCCCCCCTCCCCGCACTCCCCGCTCCTTTTTTTTTTCTTTTTTTTTCCCCCTCGTAATGGCAAGTTAGCAGCAGTTTGCTGTCATGCTGGAACTATTCCTGTCTTAAGTTGTCCTCTCTTCTGAGTTGGGATCATCCTCAACACCCCCAGAATCTTTTCAATGAACGAACGTCCTCCTCTGAATCCAAAATGGGCTCTCTCTTCCCTCCCTGCCTTCTGCCATTATCCTCACGCACCAGCTCTTCCTCTCGCTAGTGGTATTGCCAGCACCGTGGCCTAAGGCCAAGGGAGTTAGACAAAGCAGTCCTTGCAGTTGCACATATCGCATTCAGAGTGATATGACTGCAAATGGCCCCCTCCTTTCTGGAGCTTAATTCTGACTTGAAGGAGGTTGCTTCTCTATTGTGCTTAAATTAAATGCCCTTCCCCCCCACCCCCACCTTCCAGACAGGAGGAGGAATCACTAGGTTTGCTTCCAAACCTGGGGTGAAGGACACCCCCCGCCCCGTCCTGCGGAGGAGAGGAAAACAGGAAATCTGTCCCTTTTGGCCTGAAATCAGCCCTGCAGAAGCCTGTCTGTATGAATGCTGAATATTTTGGTCTCGGCCGACGGAGGGCTCTGGGCAGCTGTGGATCTCACAGGGATTTTCCTCAGGGAGGTAATGCTGTTTCCCTGCAGTGCAGGGCTTCTGGTGCAGGAGTATTTGGAAAGGCAGTGTCAGCTCCTGGAGCGGCGTCCTTGCTGCAGAGCTAACTCCTTTCAAGTTTCGGCTGAGAGTGGCCACTCTGCAAAATCATGTTTAAACTGCGCTCAGGAAGGGGCTCAGTGAGATGAAGCAGTTGTGGTTGATGGGTGACTGTGCTCTGTTCTTGCACGGGAGCGTGTTGGGGACTCAGCAACCTGGGCTGAAGTCCTGAGGGAGAGGAGCTGGTTGTGGGGGGAGGAAATATGGGGCGGAAGGCTCCGTGGGTTGTTGGCAGATCTGGGGATGACAGCGGGTGAGGAAAATGCAGCTGCTCCGCAAGTGACTCAGGATGCTGGAAGCATCCGGGTGCTGACTCCTCTGCCTTACACCAGGCTGAGGGAAGGAGAAGGTGTTGTTACAGCAGAATTTGGTGCCTGTTCCTCTTCCCCATTGCCCAGGTCAGTGGTGACACTTGACCCAGGGTGTCTGCAACCAGGCTTGCAGCGAATTATCAGTCACCTTCCTGGAGGGCCTGTGCTCTGGGAATTGTACCCCTGCGTGTAGCACTCTAGGCTGTGGGTGCCAAACTGTCTGTTCTTGGGGAGACCTATTTAATCTTTTGCACAAGCAGCTTCTCGGCCTGGGCCGTAAAAAGGCACTTTGTTGGGGGCCTGCGGTGCTGTGGCTCTGCCTTCCCAGCCTCGCCTGACCCTGCAGTGTCCCACAGGAACCTCTGCTACCCTGCCCAACAGCCATGTTTTGACTTGCTTGTATACTCTTGCTTATCATGCTGAGTCCTGCGAAATACTCCTTCCTCCTCATCTGTCTTGTGTTTCGTATTGTTTAACTGTTTCTCTGTAAGAGGGCCAGCTGGGGTGAAGTAGAGTATCTCCATTGACTTCAGTGGGACCAGAGAGATTTACACCAGATGTGAACCGGTCTGTAGTTTGTCTTTCCCCTTGTATCCATGCGTTTTCTGGCTCTGTGGATATTCACCAGCATTCCTATTTTGTTCAGAGTTTGCACAGGTCAGAGAAAAGTAGTTTTAAGATGCAGAAGCCAGCAGAAACAGCTTGGGATTTTCCTCTGGTTTTATTCTAATTCTTGCAGAAATGCCAGGTTTCAAGACAAAACCCCGTTCCAGTAACAAAGCTTAAAAACTGTTGGAAGTAGGATCTGGAAAAACAAATTCCATCAGACTGTGACAAGGGAAGGAGCTGCCTCTTGGCTCCACGTGAACAAGTGGTGGCCTGTACAACAGGTACCGCTGTAGCCGAGGACCAGCAGGGCTGTCAGTGCACCTGCCACACCTCACAGCAACCAGAAGTTTCTTGGTGAAAAGTGTAATTTCTCACTGAGAGGTGAAACAAAAAGAATTTCCCTAACTGGGGCTGTAGCTTGCAACTGGAGAGACCAATTTCTTTGAGTCGTGAGAAATGATATCAAGCACGTTGGGTCGTTCCTTGTATTATTAAGACTGCAGTGCAGACTTGCATAAGAAAATGGCTTACTTGTCGCCCTTTACAGAGACAGCTTATGTTTGATATTGTTGTCCATATTGAGAGGTTGTTTTTGGAGTGGGAGTGTGGGAAAGAATACTGTTTGTAGGCAGAGCAGAGAGCAAAGTGTTCATGCCGTAGCAGAAGGGATAATTTCTAGGAAATATACTCCCCTCTCAGATTCAAACTGAAATTTGCTGGTTCCCTGATCTCTTGAAGTCCACGTGAAGTTAAAAATTACCTGAAAAGAAGCACGCTAAGCTTGTTTCAGAATGATCAATTTTCCAGTGGACTTGTTTGGACATTTAGAAAACTGGCATTTTTGGCTTTGTCTAGCTGGGTGTTTAACTTCAGAGCAATGGTACGGTGTTCACAATCAGCCAATCTTCTCATCATCCCTACTCTTCTCATGTTGCTTGAGTTGCAGAGTGGTTTTGCTTCATGCTAACTTGATTAATTTTGGATGAAAGTAAACCAGTAGTTCTACTGTGGTTGTGCACCACTAATGCTCCCTCTTTTAGTGGGAACACAAGGGTCCAAACCAAAGATTGGACAGTTTTGAACCGTACCCTTGGTACAGACACTTAGCTGTCAAGGGGACCAGACTAAAACCTAGTCTGAAGTTGTACCCACACAGCCCATCTACATGTGATACACACATACCAAATGCTTTCATCGTTTGATTCTTTCCTGTTGTGCCAAATAATTTGCTAGAGTAGAAGTAGCCTGTGTCTTAGGCTAGGAAAAAAAAGAATAGTGGGAAGTCTGTCTTTTGTTTTTCTGATTTAAAAAAAAATAGCAGGGGGGTAGGAAGAGGAGACATAAAACATGACCATTATCCACATGGAAAGATTAAATAGAATGAGAGTACTAGAGGAAAGGCCCAGAGTGTGACAGATCAAAAGAGCAAGGCCTCTGGCTGTTACGATAAAGAATGTCCTAGTTCTTGAGAACATATTTATGCGTGTGCGCATTGGATTTTTTTAAAAGGAAATAGTTTTATTCAAAGAAAGGTCTGTTTCTACCACAAGGGCTGTTTAAGGGGGAAATACTGGGTGAAAATATAACTTTCATGGGCAGCACTATAAGGAATGTTTTGTGCAAATGAGAACGGGGTCCATTATTTTAAATTAAAAAATTTATTGGCAGGTTGGGGGAAATGGGGGCTGTCTGTTTTCGCTCTGGGTTGGCAACTCCTGTGGAGTTCACTGTGTGGCTTGGCTGTGCAGCAGATTTACTTGTGTAGACATGCGTGTGGTATCCCATGAATGGCAAGGAGTTCTTGCTGAACTTAAGCCAAAGTGCGTAGAGGGCTAAGGAATCAAATATTCTTGTAGTCAGCTAAAACACTTCCAACTGTGATTCAGGCTGTGTTCAGATACTTGCTGCAGAAATGGCTGTGCTGGTTGAAGATGTTACCACTCCCCTTGTGCTGGAAGGTGCCTCACAATGTATGTTGGCAGAGCAGCTTACATGAACATTTCTCCTGTGTTTTGTTGCAAAATTGTCTGGTTTAAGGACAGAGAAACTTACATCCTTTCAGTTAAAATATTCCAGCCTGTTTGTCTCCTACCACATGCCGTCAGGAATCAAAGTGCCATCATCTGAAGCAGATGAGGAATGTTCTCCAGTTGTGTGGCAGAGGCAGTAACCTCCAGCACTGAGCTCTATATAAAAAGGTGATGACCACTAGCCATCTAAACAGCAATAGCCTTTATGTTGCAAGAACTTGAAGAACGAAGCTCTTCAAGGTCTTTCACAGTTTGAAGAGACTTTGAAATAGAGGTAGAAGCAGTGAGATTCCACAGACTAAACCATGGACCTTGGATAAACTCCAGGCTACAGGTATCTCCTCTTATATGCTGTCTTGTTCATGTGTACAGAGTTTGTGAAATGGCAGGCGTTTACCTGGGCAGTTTTATAGGACCTTGTGAAGTACAGAGCAGTAAAGAAACATAAATCCAATGGGGTTGGCTCTTGACTTGTCTAAGTCAGTTCTACATGAGTAATTTGGCGAGTTTAGTAACTATTTGTGATTTTTACTTTGTGATTTGTGAGAGTAAAACAGGGTGGCAGTGGAAATGCCGCTGGGAGCGGAGCAGGTGAGTACCCCACGTTCCTGCTCCCACTGCTTCCTTGCAGGGTGCACAGTAAGCTGCCATGCCAGTTATTTTTCCACCAAGCCTCAGCAAAAGAAATAAGAATTAAAACTTATACCAGCAAATTGGTATCACTGCTCAGGCTTGGAGACAGTAGCAGAGGAGCTGAAAGGATCCATACAAACCCATCAGAAATTAATGGGAAGATTCCTGGTAAGTGGGAGTTTAGGCAAACAAAGATTGACTCTAGATCCTTTGTCTCCCAGAGTGTTAATTTGGGCTCAGAGAGACTATTGGAAGGAAGAGATTTTGACACAAAAATCTCATTTCTGTTGGCTGTATTGTTAAACACCCCCCTCAATTAAAAAAGATTAATATTGATTAACAAGAAAATCACTATATTTTTGTGGGGAAAAATGCTTCTGGCAATCTTCTGTTTGAATACAGAAATAAAAGACATTGTTGGCACAAGAATAAATGGGTATATAAAAGGTTTTGTGTACGTTTAATTAGGAAAGTGGAGGGAGGAAAGTGTGTATATTAATTTAGGTTTTAAACAGCAGTAAGCACTAAGACAATTTGGGATGTGATACAGGGTGTCACTTAAATTCAGTACCAAGCACACTCCCTTTTCGATTCTGTCAATTCTTAACTGTCTTGTCTCCATTGTCACTTTAACGTGAGAGAGCAAGCCTCAATTTAGTTCCCCCCCTCCTTTTTTTCTCTCTAGTGAATACCTAATCATCACACTGATTTTTGTGACTGGGTATTGACTGTGAGACTTGCTGCCCTAATTTCTCTTGCTACCTATAATAGCAATAGCTGGTGATTTAAAAAAAAAATAATTCTGTTTTTTTAAAATCTGAGATGGGATGTTCAGACCTGCAGATGTATTTTGGGTTAATTGAGTAATAGTCCTCCAAGACCCAGGGCTTCTCCTTGAGATTAACATAGAAAGTGATAGGTCAAAAAGCTTAAGGTCCGTTGCCCTGTGAGAGACTAATACCCCCCCGATTAATTTCATTTTCATGATTGCATCATCTTAAATTGAGGTGAAATCAAGGATTTTTCATTTTTTTTCCCCCTCCAGCTGAGTTTGACTGGCACAACTTCTGACATGGGTGTATGGAGGCTGGTACCGTGGCCAAGTCAAATCCTTTTCTTTGTTCTCTGGGCCTGCTGCTGCTGATAAAGTGGTCGGCGCATGGCATTATGTCTTATTACATTTTTGATGCAGACTGCAAAGAAACGGGTAAACTCACCATGGTTACCACGATCTGTCATTTGGCAGGGCACGCCGTACTCAGCGATGGCCTCTAGTGTCTGCAGCACAGCTCTGCATACGTGGTGGGTACAGTAGACAATACAGCACTCCCGGCTGCTGAAGCCACACAGCTCCACTCATCTGGCTGCTAATTCAGACGGGGAGCGGTGCTCCAGCTCGGGCAACACGTTCTTACTCATAGTTGCCCTTCTGAAAGTTCCCGTTTGTTTTTGCCATTCAGTGTTGTCACTGCTGGACTCACGCTCCCGTGCCGGGAGCTCCCATGCTGGCTTTCGCATCTGCGAAACTTTTCCTGGACTTTTCCGCGGATCCACTGCTTTGATTTGGCACAGCACATTTCTAGTAGGGTTTTCTTTCTTATCTAGACGTACCCTGCTGTGTTATTTCCTACAGACCAAGCACGTGTCATTGCTTAAATCTGAAACAATCACTGAATTATCTGCGCTATATTATCATTAACTGCTGTGGTGGTGATAAATTGGTTATTGTTTCACATGGACTGCGGCTAAGTCTGCGGCTTAGACTGGACATTAGGAAGAAATTCTTTACAGAAAGAGTAGTCAGGCATTGGAATAGGCTGCCCAGGGAGATGGTTGAGTCACCATCCTTGGATGAGTTTAAGAGTCGCTTAGATGTGGTGTTGGGGGATATGGTGTAGGGAAGAACTTTGTAGAGTAGGGTAGATGGTTGGACTCGATGATTCCAAGGGTCTTTTCCAACCTGAATGATTCTATGATTCTAAGGTTTGCTCGGTGGGTAAAGCAGGATCCCTGAGCCCGGCCATTGCAGTCCTTGCCTTCATTCTGAACCCGTTTGGAGCTCCCAGGTCTTGTATGTGGCTACTTGCAATAACAGTTCGGGAACAAGTCTTTGCAGGATGGGTCTTCTTGTTTTATTGTACATGAGGAAAAATCGCTTAAGTCTTTCTCTGCTTAATTGAGGTAATTAAACCTTCCTACCTTGCAGCACAAGGGGCTCATTAATGTTTTTGAAGGATTTTTAAGTCCTTGGAGGAAAGACGCAGTTTGCTGTTGTGTCATGTTTGATAACTGTTCAAATTTAGTCATCTGGACTTGGAAATATTGACTGAGTTGTACATACAGAAGTCTTATAATTGTGCATGCATTGTGAGCTGATAATGTGAAGAGCTAATTGAGAGAATGGCTGACAACTGGGGTCTTCCTTCCCAGTGCCGTACTCTATAGGTGTGTTGTTTAGTTTTTTTTGGGTTTTACTATGCTTTAGCAAAGTGTGACAATTAGGTCCATGTGTAACCTTAGTGACAGAAATGCAGGTTGTAATGCCATAAAATTTAGCAGCTGAGTTAAAAAGAAATCTTGCTTTTAGAAGGTGACCTAGTGACCAGCACAATTTGCCTTTTTAGGATTTCACATCTGGTTAACTAGTAAAAATTAAGAACATACTCTTCTCTTGTAAAGATGACAACACCACAGTGATATCCTGTGATTAATTCTGAAGTGGAAGTAGACTTCCCAACTGAGGACAAGAGTCTGTTCCGCTATTTTCAGCATGGCTTTTCACAGTGTAACTGCTCTTTCACAGTGTAACTGGCTCTTCCTTTTTGTAGTCAGGGGAAAATGTGAATTAAATCACTTGCAACTTTAAAACAAAGCTAGAGATTTACATAGTTCTGAGCCCCAGTGACTTTTAGCATCAGTTTAATTTAGATTTAAATGAAGGCTGGTAAATGAGATCTGTTCCTCATATGGAAGGCAGTTGGGAATTTTCAGCCAAGGAGTCTGTAAGTGGGGAGATTTTCTCAGACAGCAGGCAGTCTGTCTGTGCCCACAGGCAAAGAGGCAGCATCAGTGGGTGCAGGGGCACTTCAGCTGCAAGAGTGAACAGGTCAAATGGTGTAATACTCCCTTAGTCCTGAGTGAATAGTCTGTAACCAGCAGGTCCTCTAGCACTCTTGTGAAATGGGGAGCATAATTAAGCCCCCTAAGAAAAATCTAAAAGTTATTTCTCAAACCCAAGTTCTTAGTGTTGAAGGTGAGAGGGAAGAAGTGTTTTGATTGCTTATTTCTGGAGCAGTTTGTCAATGATCACAGTAGAGTCTGTTTCTGAACTCTTAGTTGAGTCAAAATCCTGTAGATCTGAGTATAATCTTTCATAACTTTACCAAAAGTAACCATAACCCAAAGTGATGTTCTTTTTCCTTTGGTTTGCTTAAATAACACAATTTGACTGGCTAAGATCACACAAAGGGGAATAGAGGTAGCACTCTTCACCTCGGATGTCATACAATGAGCAGCAGATCTGATGTACCTCAACTGACTGTTCCCTAGGAATTTGGCATTGGCTGAAAATAGTACTGAGGGTAACTTGCATTGACCATGTGATGACACTTTGAGTTGCAAAATTACTTTCAGATAACTTGCACTGAAAAAGTAAAAATAGCACACTACATTAGACTCATCTTTGTGGAATGTATATATGCAAAAATAGGGCTCCTTAATATTTACAGTTTGTCTAGGCAGAACAACCTGTCATGTTACACTCTGTTTCACTTTTAGGCAAACAATTTGCACTGATAATGTTGCAGGCTGTGCTATTTTCAAATGTACAGCAAATGTTAGAGAAGCATTAATTTAACCATTCTCTTCCTAGCAAATAGTGTGACTCTGAAATGCCGTTAGTGGGCTCAGACAAAGTGAGCAGTCACAGCTTTAGAAAAAAAAAGCGATCTAAAATGTGTCCCAGTGTAACAGACTAATTAATCTTTAGATAATAACAGATTTTTTTTTTTTCCTTTTCTCTTTACAGCTGGGAGTGTTCACTCTCCCTCCACAAGCATGGCAACATCTGCGCAATATAGACAGCTTATAAATGACTACGGACCCCCATCTCTAGGCTATACACAAGGGATGCAGGTAGAGCTCTGTTGCTTGTTTTGCTTTAATCAGATCGCTGACCCTACTTTTGCATAGTAGCATGGATTGTGGCCTGTAATCTGAGGTGTTCCTCCCTCCCACCAAGATCTGAAATCAAACCCAAATGGCAGACTGATTCATCGCACATGTCTTGGGATCAAATTAGGCTAAGCAGTGCTGAGTGAGATTGGTTACTAATTAACTGTTAGTCCCATCCCTTCTGAGTCACAGTGAAACCCGTCTTGAGTTATGTTCTGATAGTTAGAGCTGTAACATATTTTAAAATTGTTAAAAGATGAATATTTCTGTACTGTTTTTCATCAGCAAAATTACACTCTAAAATTTAGTGTCATGAAGAATGTGTCCTGTGGGCTGCTTCAGGAATCCGGTGGTAAACTTTCTGTGAAATGTATTTGACTTAACAGGATTTCCAGTATCATCTGGGCAGTTCTATGTATATCTGTTTCTCACTCTTCCCTGCCTACCTAACTTCTCCACAAAAAACACACCTAAACATTGATGAAAGCAGAGAGAGAGTTAAATAAGCAGTTCTCCGTTTTCTGTTTTGCAGGACTGTTTTAACGTCTGTTTCACGTAAGGTCCCAGTCTTGCAGCTGCATCCTCCCAGTTGATCCCACTTTTTGAAGGGCACATAGCATTGTGTAGCAGCAACTGCAAAAAGAAAATCCTGTTTATATAAAAAACCTGAAATTTTATTTTTTTTAAAAATGGCTTCCAGGGCTATTTCTGGTCCTCCATGAATTTCCAGTTGCTGTTTGTTGTGATTGTTTTGGTTTTAGCAGTATTTAATTGAGACTAATCTACTTTCTACTACAGGGTACCAGCAGCAGTCAAGTACCGCAAAGCAAATACGCAGAACTTCTAGCTATCATAGAAGAACTAGGAAAAGAGATTAGACCCACATACGCTGGGAGTAAAAGTGCGATGGAGAGGCTAAAAAGAGGTAATGTTTAAATTTATTTAAAAAAAAAAAAATTGTGTCACATACGCTTTGTGCACTGACTGCTTGTATACAGCTTCATGACAACTGTTTCCTTTGAAAGGAGACAGCTGTCTTGAGCTCATCATAAAACTAGGTGTATTAACAAGAGACTGAAACCTTGAAACCTTGTGATACTCTATTCATGCTGTATTTGAGAGATAAACCAGTGACCAAATGTGTTTCGTGTCCACAAGAGGAGTTTCACTTAATAATTCAAACCTTACTTTAGAAGCCCTAAGGTGTCTAATGGGTATGTTCTTCTAGATTCCTGGTGACTGACTGACCCCTTCAATTCCTTTTTCTTCCCAGTCTCCAAAATACACAACTGACCATTGTTTACTTTTTCTCGTATACATCACCCATCTACTTGACCCAAGAGTCTTTACTAAAAGTACATTTTTCTTAAAGAAATACTACGTTGTGGTAATTCACACTAAGGCTGGTAGAGAGAAGATCTGAAAAAAAAAAAAAAAAAGGAAAAAAGGCTGTCAGTGAAGGCTGTTGAGACCGAGATGTCAAACATACACCTTCCTCCCCTCTGGAGTGCTGGGCTGCTTGGCTGCCATTACCTGCTGTCAAGTGGATGTCATTAAGAGTCCACTAGTAAGGGACATAGAAGCTTTTAGGCCTGGCTGATGAGGTCTCTCCAGCTTTGCTTTGTCAGCTAAAAGGGGTAATAAACGCCCTTTCCTTGCAGTGTAAAAGAAACCCCCGCATGCCCCACTGCTGACATCAACTTGACATTGTCCTCTGCAGGGGACGTGCAAGGGATATTTCTGAAGGAGCAGTGGGACATTCCACTGCTCCAGCTCCTGAAATGACCCTGAAAGGCCATCGACCACAGTTGTGCTGGCAGTTCTGCCCTTTGCCAGGATAATGTGGTTGCCTTTTCCTCCCTTTCCTCGGTCCTTGTGCTGAGTTTGGCTCACGCGTTCAACCCTGAACAGGAACGTTACTGTAACAGACTAACTTCACCACCTTGCAAATCCCCCTTACATTTACCCAAGACTACAAAGCTTTATTTAAGGCTCAACCATTATGGGAGAGTAATATATCTGCCGTGACGTGCAATAAAATGACTAGTAGCTGTTCTGGGAAAGGATGCAATAAAGTCTGCTGATGAGTGGTAAGTGGAATCTGGCCCAGCTAAAATCAATGTTGCTGGAGCCTCTCTTTATTGCATTGCCTGAGTCAGTATTAATAGATCATGAATGGCAATAGGCTAATGGGGACAACTTGAGAGAGACCGGGAGAGATGCAGACGTTCTCTGAACCGAATGGTTTCGTTTGGTGAGGAAAAGTTGTTTTGCTCCTTCTTGTAGTGAGCGTTCATTTTGTTGGCTAACGCAGGTTTAAGATTCAATGCTGCCACTGTGATTTGCCAGCGTTGCAAAGAATCTTAAATAAATACTTTTTGCTGCCATCTTTTGGTCACAGACATACCTCTCTTTCCATTTTGGGAGCCTAATGGCTGCAGGAGAATGTGCAAATGTGAGAGCAGAAGTGACTAAGGGTAGCCACGTGACTGCAGCCTCCATGGCCGCGTGGAGATTATTCCTGAATAAAGTCCCTGTCCCCAGCTCCACCCGCTCCTAAGCGCAGAGGCTACTGACCTCTAAAATTGGCCAAATTCCCAGTGTTCTACATAATTCAGGGTAGTTCTGCTGCATAAACTGGGCGACCTGCCACCAGATCCAGGTCTAATGCACTGCTTTGAGTAGGCGTTCCCGCATCCCACAGCTGTGGGATGCAGCTTTACTCGTCTGTGTCAATTTAACCCTCTGCAAAGCGTTGTGCTCATCAAGTCCCAAGTCATTACTTCTTGGATGTAAACTCTGTTGCTGTGATCTGGGCTAGCAGCCCTGTAGAAACAGAATCCATTATCTCCAAACAGAGATTAAACCTCATTTATTGCCTTATTGTCCTTTCTCCACCTTGTTAAAGAGCATGATCGAGAGGAGAAATCTCCTTCTATCTTGTCCTGTCAGTAAAATACAACCTCGTTTGTTGTAGAAGAAACTGTCTGTCTCTCATTTTAAACTCTCTCTCAAGCTCTGTTCTCTCAGCATCTCTGTGAACATGAATCTAGATTTAGTTCCAGGATTAAGAATCAAGGTCCAGATTGCTGGAACTCAAGGCAACAGGACTCGTTGTGGAAAATTCCACATTATGTCTATCAGATGAGAGTAGATATGGCAGCGTGTAAAGTAGTGATGATTTACACTGGGAGCTGAGCCAGTGTTAGGAGGTAACTTTTTGCACACACCATAAAAATTTCTTCTTATACTTACAAGAGACACAAGTTGTGTTTAAGCAGTATTATGACGGCTTGAATTTTGATGCATCCTCTCAGAGGAGAATTATCCTAAGTTATTAAGACTTTTAGAGCTTGTAAAAATGACTCCCCAAATAACTTTGCATTTTTTTCACTCCACTGTAGCAAAATAACTCACAGGTAGGTAAGAGGATTTTTTTTTTTTTCCTTTCTAGTTAAGTCTCTGATTTTAAATAGGCCTGAACTGCGCAGTAAGACATACCTGTCAGTGCAGACCTACACATCATGCTTCCATTCCTGGTTTAAGTCCCTTTTCAATTTATAATGCCAGGTTGGGAAAGCAAACTTGTTTAGCAGCAGCTGATGTTTGGGAAGCGAGGGATCTCTCCCTTTTCTGAGGCATGCCGTGGTAGCCTTGGCAACTCAGGAC
Source organism: Tringa tobata (assembly GCA_033628505.1). Taxonomy (NCBI): domain Eukaryota; kingdom Metazoa; phylum Chordata; class Aves; order Charadriiformes; family Scolopacidae; genus Tringa; species Tringa tobata. The sequence continues at coordinate 6,393,127 of JAHREE010000285.1, forward strand.
AGAAATACGTAAACGTTTCTCTGAACTGTCATTGCAAGTATGACCTGAATGAGATGATTTAAAATACATCCAATTCTTTTGCAGGCATTATTCATGCGAGAGGATTAGTTCGGGAATGCCTGGCTGAGACGGAACGAAATGCAAGATCCTAGCCCACTGATTCAGCTGCAAGATTTTCCATCTCTTAATGAAGAAAAAGTAACACTTACTTCTTTTGACTCTTGAAACATTCAGACAAATTCCTTTATTTTGAATGTTTTACCTTTCTTGTTTTGCCCTTACAAAAATGTATAGTTAAGAATGAGAAAACAAGGATTTTTCAACTTACTGAGGGTTTGCATTTTGTAAAGACGTTAAAACTCCCTAAAATATTTCTAAAACATGAAAACTGAACTGCATGCAGAGGCTGTCTCCCAGGCTATATTTCAGTTCTCTTCTTATCCAGCCACACTCTCATTCTGTTTTTTTTCCTTTGACTGTATTCACTTAACCCCAAACTGTCAATCTTTCAAAGTTTGACATAAGCTCTAAGGATTTTTTTTAATAAATGCAGAATAGCATGCTGTACCTAGTAGTCTGCTAAGTCACAAATTGTCATACAGCATAGACCCTGCTTAGAAATAACCTTCCCTTCCTCTTATTTTTCCTTTTTTGTTCGTTTGGCATAAACATTTGCATGACTGTTAGTGCTTTGAAGTCCATTTAAAGTGCATGAGTTATATGGAAAATAGGGAAACCTATTAAATAATAACAAGGTCCTGGAAAGCTAATTTCTACATTAAGGCTGGAGACTTCAGTTTAAAGTTTGCCAAAAAAAAAAAAAAGAAAATTCTGGATAAATTACTAAAACTGTTATTTGCATCTTTGTATGTATTTATTACTTGACGTAATAAAGCTTATTTTCATTAACAATTTGTATTAAAGCTATGTACAGTCACTTTAATCAGATTCATACTCCATGAACAAGAACTCTCAACAGATAAAGATTCAAGCTTCGTGCAGGAGGCTCAAGTTCAGGAACAGACAAAGGAAGGGGCCTGCAAATTGCTGGAGAGTTTCTGTCCGTGTTACAGTCGAGATGCAGCCGGTCTCTGTAAGAAGGCAGTATAGTTGCTAGTAGTCTCCATTGCTTTCAAAATACTGTTGAAGGTGAGAATTGGTGGCAGCTGGTGAGGGGCTGTCCAAAAATTAAAGAGAAGTTCTGGTTTAGCAATTAAGAGCTCTTAACAGGATCAAAATAGGCAAGTACACTTCACTTGTGGCTCCAAATTTAACAGTAACAAAGGAAAAGCAGCTGCATGCATTTGCATAAAATGGGAAACTGTCAAAATGAGTGAAGATACCAAAATGCCCAAGCTTAACTGCAGAATAGCATAAGCATAATAAATGACTGTAATTCACTATTGTACAATCAAATCTATATCCTAAGGAAGATGGGATATTGGGGATATCCAATACATGTGGAGCTATGGATACTTGAAGAAAATGCAGTATTAAGAAGCAAAGTTAATTACTTCACAGCTTGGATGAACTGGATTCTATTGCTTCGGGAGGCAGCTTCCAACACGTGTTGCTCTTTATCTGTAATGACCCAATTCTACCTTTGAACTGGAAGAACGTGACTGAGCAGCCCTCCCTTGCAGGAGTGCCTTCCCCCCAGTGCTCATCACCGCTCCAGGTAAGATTTGTAAAGCTTCTGTTTAAACTTCCTTCAGAACTGAATAGGGCAGAGGATTTGTTCAGCTCACAGCTCTGAAGGAGGCAACCAGTGACTGGTGTCTCCTCTATCAGGATGTCCGTGTGCCCCATCAGAACCACTATCTAAACCTGGGCACTGTTTATTAAGGATTAGTGTCAGTAGAGACGTTGCCTGAGCAAGGATGGAAAGTTATAACCTTTTAGGGCTGCTCTCTGTATGTACTGGAACTCCTAAGAAGCATCATAAGGTATCATCTGGGCAGAAAGAAATCTATTTAATTTTTTTTGTCTCTGTTAAGAGTGGTGGAAAGTTTACAGTTCCTTTATAACAAGGATTGGTTTATCATCTTGTGAACCTAGCAGAAGAACTGATTGTTAAATGTGATTACTGAGATGTGGCAGACAGCAGTAGGAATACATGACTGCTTTTATCACTTTGGTTTTACAGTAATAGCAGGTCACTGCTCAGTATTTCACTTGTGCTTACGAAGCTCTATATCATCTGTTAGTTTGAAAACTGTGTTTAGGTATAATGACAGATGTTTCCCTTACCCTACTAAGGCAAGTCAGTATTTTACATGTTTATTTCTTATCCAGTTGTTGCATCTCTTTTAAATGCTTTTTCCTTTCTAGGTTTTCCCTTGCTCTTCTTTTTTTCTCCTGCTTCTTCTTCTCTGATGCTTTCTTCTCTTTAAAAACATCACTCTCTTCACCTTTGTAGAACAGGTCAACTTTCTCCTGCAGGATTTCTCTGGCTATCTTTCGGTTCTGCTCCACTGATCTTGTTTGATGACACTGGAGAAATGCAATAGGACATTTTTACTGGAACTTTAACCTGTTTATTCTTCTGCTTTCCCTTTCAGTCTACATATTCCTGCCACTACAGTACAGAAACTCCACCCAGCCCCAAGCCAAGAGCATCCTCCTACCAAGAACTGCTGGGACTTTTGTATATTTTGGAGAGGCTGCCAGATAATTATTTGCAACTGTAAGTTTTCAGACTGGGTTTTGCATTAATCTTTGATTCTGACAGCGAACAAGATTGCTTCCATATTACCTTGGAAAGCTGCTTCTGAGTTTAACTTAACTGTGTCTTCCCTTTGTGATAAGGCAGCAAAGATTAATTTCAAAGTATTAATCCACAAGAATTAGGTAAGAGTAATGCTTAAAAAGAATGCAAAATGAATACGATCAACTTGTTAAGGAAGATGTCATAACTAACACTAGAGAATGTGACGGCTGCCGCTGAAAGGCAGCTACAACGAAGATAAGTTTAATTGAAAACTACATGTCAAAGCCAGGAAGATCAGCCACGACCCCAACTTTATTTACCTACTGATAGGCAAAACTGCTTCTTGCTGAGATTCTTTAACAATACATACAAACTCCTCCATGACATTTGCACTGTGATTATGCTTTACTATGCAAGGAGACTTGGAAGACATGGTGCAATTTCTGACTTAATGAAATAAAATCTAATTACCTTCACTACAATCCCAGATGGAATATGCTTCAAGACAACACAGTTGTTTGTCTTATTTGTGGCTTGACCTCCTGGGCCATCACCTCTTACAAACTGTTCTTCTAATTCTGCCTCAGTTAGTCCAAGGAGATTGAGAGAGTTCTTCTTTCCTGCTGCCTTAAGTAAGGGTGTACTGGGCAGAGAAAACTGCTGCTTCCTCAAAATCCATGGTCTCCATAACGGTGTTCGTACTTCTCTCAGTAAGAATGTAAAATTAAATAAACTCGGAACATTCATACGGAAACGAGGACGCAGTTTCTCTGGAATGAAACCTGAAATAGGAGTGGGGAATGGAGTTTACCATGAGAATCTTTGTTTTACGATGATCTAGTTCCACTGCAGAGCTTGAGTGATATTTTGATATTCAGATTTATTTTCAAGGATATTTGAACTGGTTTCATTGGCATTTGCCTTGAAATATTTACCATTCTGAATGGAATTTCAGTTCTCACTGCAATGAGCTTTCTTAAAATAGTCAAGATTATTATTTTGTTGTTGAAAGGGACCTGGAAAACAGTAAATAAATTAGTACTTCTACCAACACTTGGAAAATATTAAAGATAAAAGGAGAGGAAAAGCAGGGTGTTTCTATCTTGCAGTCAGACCTGTACCATGAGTGGAAAACCTCTGCTGACACACCAGTTGTGCCCGGGTTGTGTCTTTGCTGGCACCTGTACCTGCAATCCACATGTCGACACGTGCTTGAACTATACCAGGGGAGGAGAGGTGAGGGTGCAGGAATCCTCGAATCCTCCTCTGAGGTTGCCTTAAACAGTGCTCTGAACTACTCAAAAAAACCCCAAAACTAGTGGAAGAAGCAGCAAATTTGCATCGTGTAACTGGCCTAAGAGCATCTGGGCTTCCCATCTTCTAAAAAAAAAAATAAAAAAATAAAAGAGCAAGACTATGTGGACATTTCTGCGCCATGGATATGGATATCAGAAACCAGATCTGGCAGAACAGAGCTTGAGGAGTTTAAAGAAGTCAGAATGCAAATATGGATTTTTACCTGTAAGAAGGATGCGTGACTGCTCAGTCAAACCGGCCGACTGACACTACACAGCAGAACTCCAGTACCTATGTTTATAGTTACAGACTGATTTAGGATTTTGAGTTCTGAGACACCTTTTTAATGCCAGGTTAGTACAGGAAACAGTAATCCTTACCCTAAACAGATCATTTGATCTAGACTTGTCTTTTGACCTCAGTCCATTACAGTAGTTTTCCAAATTTTAAGGTCAGGCTGTACTGTGCATAGGATTTGGCAAGTCATCTAATACAGCAAATGTGGAAAACTCCTGTTTCAAATCAGAAGTATTCCTCTATGTTGGTCCTGTTAACAAGTGTGCTCTACTCCCCGAACTTTCTATGTGGTCTATAGAGATGGAGGAAAAAGAATCCAGGAGTAAGCAGATCACTGGGTCTTCAACTACTGCTTCACGTGCTGGTATTTCCCTGGTCAAGTTACTAAAAAAGGCAGGAAAAGTACACATAGAGACATTATCCTGGTGGAGAATGAGGAATGGCAGGTCCTACTGCTGTCAAACGGCACTCAACGAGGCATTAGGTGAGCAATGAAAACAATACATGCTGTGATGCTTGAAATATTTTATTTGATTCAGAAGAAAATACTTCAGCACGTGAAGAAACTGCACTTGGCAATAAACATCCATAAAAGTTGGATATAACTTGAAATAGTAACTTTTAAGAAAACTTTTATTGGAAAGTAAAGACGTCCACTTGGTGGCACTAGAAGGTAGTAATGGGGGGTGGTGGTAGCTGCAAAAAACACGCAGAAAAAAATTTACCAGAACTACTACCTGGTCCTGAGGTGAGCCTTTACTCACGGGCAGGTTTAATGGGGCGCTGCCCGTTTGAAGCCAAGAATGACGGCTCCCCAAGCTGCCCAACCTCAATAAAGGTAAAAACATCACGTTTGCTCTAAGCCTATTTCTACTACTCAACAGTACAGCTACAAAGCAAGACTAAAATGAGAAGAGAGTAGTGTTCTCCAGATTTCATTTCGCACAGGAAGTCTCCAAGAAACACATGCCTTACAATGCAAAATTAAAACCGCTTTAATTCTTAAAAAAAAAGCTTTGCTCATGGGATTGTAAAGCCAGGCTGGATGGGGCTTGGAGCCAGCTGGGCTGGTGGGAGGTGTCACTGTCAGAGGGGCTGCAACTCGATGATCTTT
>JAHREE010000285.1:6402975-6434951 GCA_033628505.1 Tringa tobata
GAGGGGACGCGGGGACCGAGGCGCCCCGTCGCCCCTTGGGGATCTGCGAGGAAGGACAGCGGTGGGGTCTGGCTCAGGAAGAAGGGCAGAACCGCGGTCTCCGGGTCTCTGCTGGCCCAGGCGTTTGCATCTAAATCAGCTCTGGTACTTATGAGTCAAAATGCCTTGCAGCTTGTTTTTTTAATCCTGCTTCTTTATGTAGGGACTTGGCCGTATAAGGATTATTCTGTGCTATGGAAACAATAGATGACATCTTAGCTGTTCCCCAGCCTAGTTATAGCTCACTTAATATATTTTTTTTTTTAATGCGAACAGACTTCTAATGAGGTTATGAAACGAGCCTGTGTCACAGCTAAGTCCCACCCATCTGCTGTGCTGCTGAGATAGGCCACCCATGATTTCATCCTGGGGAGATGGGGGTGACTGATGTAGCCCCCACCCACTGCCATCCAGCTGCTCCTGAGGCACTTGCAGCTTCTGCTTCATCTGGCAGGTTAGGTGCCTGATAACCTTCAAGTTTTCCAGACTTCTGACCGCTAGAAAAAGAAGAAAGCCTTTATTTTTACTTCTTTGATTAACCCTAAGAAGCTCTGCCAAAGGGATACGTGTATCTGTGGTAACTTATTTCCAATTATTCTTTCAGCCCTACTCAAAGGAGATAGCTTGAGTGAGTACCTGGAAAACGTTTTACTGCTAAAGCCAAACAGGCTCCAGTAAAAGAGGGGAAAATCAGACAGTTGTCCATCAGTTTCCTTCTGGTAGAAATAATTTTTTATACTTCCCAAACTGTCTGTTAGACATGTATCTCTGTGTAATTAGAAATAATGAAAACTTAAATCTGGAAAAGCCAATAGCATGTCCTTGTAAGCTTTGTAAAGACGAATGGTTGTGCTTTGAAGATGTTGTGCTTCTTTAAGGCAGCAGGGATTTATTCTTAGTGTTGTCACAGACTACTAGGATGATATTTCTTAATGCCTCTTTGTTCTCCATCCGTGAAATGATCATAAGGTTCTTCTTCAGTGTTAGAACATAGAATGAATTCACAAGGGTGTAGAAGATGCTGAAATAAGCACTATAGAAGAACTGATTAATCAATGTATTTCAAGTGTTTCCTTAGTGAAAGTATGGAAACTGGAAGAATATTTTAGTCTCTCTACAGCTATTCTTGTAAACTGCTGCTCTGAGTCCTGTAAGACCACCACACAATTATTTTGTATTTATTTATTTATGATGTTTTCAGTTAACCAGCTGCTGTTTTTAACTGCTGTGGGATTTCTGTTTGACTGTGTTACTATTTTTTGTGGGTTTTTTTTTGGTTAATTGGTAAGAAATGTAGCTCAAAACAGTTTCAAAGCTTTTTGAATTAACATTATATAGTGATAATAAAAACAAGTGTTCTGTGAAAAAAGTGAGCTAAATATTACACACACAAATGGCAGAGTTGGTCAATTACAGTCTAACTCAGTGGGTCTCGATGTTATTTTTTTTTTTTGGGGGGGGGAGGTCTGCTTCTTCCAGTGAAGGTGCAGATCCCCGTTCAGCAGATTTAAATAGCCCCTTTGATAACAGTCCTGTTGATAATAGGCCCTTTCACCAAAGTCACAAGAGCTGTCTGTGGAGCTTCAGATTCAAACAACTGAACAAATGCCAACAACACTGTTCTACCTGCAATGTTTTGGGTTCAGACACCCTTTATAGCCCAGTCTAGATGTGTGATACACAGCTAGGAGTCTCTTTGGTTCACAGGAGTCCCAGCAAGTATGAGGCTGACTAGCACCTGTTTGCAAGCATGATGCAGGACAAGGAAAAACGCACCTTCTGGGGTGGTTTGGCTGAAACAACTGTGTCTTTAATCAAATTCTGTTTCTTAAAACAGCAAAGTCAAACGGCTTTTTAAAATATGAGGGTGATGCTTACTTCTTTATATTTTCAGGCTCATGTCAGACTGGAGCCTAAGGTATGGAAAATTGTGATGTGGTGAATACTGTACAAGAAATCCCTTCATCTTCTACAGACTCTGATGTCAGAAATACCCACAGCTCTGTCTGTAACTTGAACTGTAACAGGTAATGTGTTGAAGGAATTCCTATGTTAATGAAGTTTCTTCACGCTAGGTTTCCCATAACAATCTTAGGCAAAAATCCCCCTCCCCCTGCGAATAATTAATTTGAATGGTACAGCAGCAAGGACAGCTTAAGCTGGATGCCTCTGGAGAGGGACCCAGAACAGATCGCTACTGGGTAGAGCGTGTGATTATAGATTCCAGTAGCTGTTGGTGACCATTCAAAAAGTCTTTCCCCCTGACGGTGTTCTCTTCTTCCCTCTTTCCAAGACATGATGTATCTCTCACTGTCCATCATGATACAGAATTAGAGCACATTGTCCATCGTTTCAAACATGTTTTAGCAATTGGTATGGGTTATTGTGCTGTAGCACTTTTTTCACCAGTGTAAGATTCATTCTGATGGGGGTAGGTAATAAATCTTTAACCAGTGTATAACTGGATTGTAACAACTGATGAGACATAATAGGAGCTGAATAATTAAAGTCATGTCCTATAACGTTAGTAAAGTTACAAACACAAATATTTGACTGATTACTTATATCTACAGTAGTGTTACCTATGAACAGAGATTCACAGAGGATTCTTATACACACACATTCCTTTCCAATATACACAAGTGCAATTCCAGGTGTTTCAATGGGGTGTATAACAAAATGACAAACACTTGTTAAGACAAAAGCTATGGCCTTATTATTGGTAGGTTTATAAGTGGAATTGACTAGATACCACCACGATTGGATTTCTTTCTCAAATTCAGTTGCATTATCCCAGATTATTTTTCAGATACCAGTAGATAAGATACCCTCTTCACCTTCTCTTATTATTGTTGCTACTAGGATTGCATCCACAGTTGTGCTTGGATAGAATTTGGAGCCAGTGAAGTGTTATTTTGGACTACCTCAAGTGCACCCGCAATCAATTGGTGATCCTTTTCATTAAATCTTTCCCACTGAGGCAATACACCAGACGAGCCATTGGTTAGTTCCCGATGTTAACAGAGAGGACTGTAGTGGGCGTTCTAATTTGTTTAAATCACTTCTTGTTTTGCTTAATTTATTCATGAGCATCTCAGCATCTAAACTATTTAAGACTCCCAGCCTTGTTCCTAGGATACCAGTCACATCTCTCTTTGTCCATCTTGGGGAGGGAAGAGCTCATCCATGTAACCATGCTAACCATCTGTCATAGGATGTACTTAAGAATGGAGAACAGGTTGCTTTGATCATAGAGATATTAATTTGCATCAATAGTTCTACTCATTTAAGACACCACGACAGATTGACTAACACTTGCTGTTGACCTGTATTTTTGATTGCATATGGTCTAATTCCAGAAATTTATGGGGTCAACTCCTCTTTTTATCAGTGGAGATGTGGAAACTAGGCTTGTTGTGTTGGGCATAGGTACAGTGGTTGGTGTCAAGTAATTTTTTTTCACAGGTTATGTTAACATATATTCTACTTATTTGAAATGCAGTGTCCAGCCACATGCAGCAACTGGAATGAAATGTTAAACAACAGTTGGTGGCATTGGGACAAGGAAATTTGGTTTTGCTGGTTATCTCTATCAGAGTAAGATCATGAGCTGTATCTCTTCCACAGAAAAAAACTAGCTGTTATTTCATCAGGTTTTCTAAGAGTTTGGACACCCATCCCATAAAATGTATGTGAACTGTGTCCCTTTTAGTCTTATTAACTTTACACTGCACTGTGTCATCCATCAGTTTTATACTTAGCCTTGCTGTAGTGGTCATCGGGATTAACGGCACCAAGAATGGTGAGATGTCCCACTTCATTTTTATTGGTGTAAGGGTTCTTCAGAAGTCAGTCACTCATCAGCTGGTTGGGCACCTACTGCTTGTTTGACATGAGAATGGTGTATCCAATTTTCTTTTCTTAAAACTTTAACAGCAAAGTAAGGACATACTAAGATGGTATATGGCCCCTGCCATTTAGGTTCTAATTTGGATTTTTGTGAAAATACCTTAATTAACACTGTTAATAATATCTGTTGACAGATATTATTTGTTTAGCTTAAATAAGTAAGTTTTAATTAGAATAAATTACTTAGGGTTAAAATATAGTGTGATTTATGCTGTTTGCCTTGCTTTACTTAGCATGAGTATCTAGATTTACTGAAGTCTTTAGGCCCCAATAGAGTTAATTTTCTTAGTAATTTTCCTAGCAGCTGGTACAGTGCAGGTGACAGGGGTTATATAGGTTTCTTTCTACTCCTAACAATCTGTACAATTGATTGATTGTATTTACTGTAAAATGAGCCCACCTCTCTCACTCAATTGACTCCAGCACCCCATATCTTGGTATAATTTCTTTCAATACAGCTTTTACTACTCCTTTTGTGTCAGCTGTTAGTGTTAGGAAGGCTTCCATCCAGCCTGACAGTTGATCTGTTGGGGAAAGGGTGAAACCTGTCTCGGACAAATTGTAAGAGATCATTCTTTGGAAAGATCATGCATTGTGCTAAGGCATTTGTAGAGAACAGCAGCTTAGAAAAAACGATTTCTTTTTTGGTTCAATGGCCAAAGTATTCTCAGTGACTAAGAAAGGCAAATACAGACTAATGGCCTAAGTAACAGATAAGGAGCGGTTCTTTTTGAATGACCTGTTGAGAATTACAAGTTGCTTACTTCATCTGTAACTTCTCAAAAGGGGCAGTAGTCTTGGACTTCATAAATCATTATTACACAGAAGCTTGCATCTGTAAGCTTCTGACCTCAGAATCTATGAAGATGCAGGTAGGTTTGATGTTTGTACTAGTGAGAGGTAATATCTGTGCTGATTATGCTGTCTTTCTTGTAAAACTACTGCATTTTAATAATATGTAGGATGAGAATGAAGCATACTGTGCATTCTTTGACATTTTCTTGAAGAACATCCTCATTCTTTTGAACGTATCAGGGTTTTTTTTTTAGCATGATGAAGGTCACAGTGTAAATTAAGTGTATAATTCTTTTATGGCTGCGTAGCATACGTAGTATGTTATTTTGACCACTACATTGGACAACTGGCACAATAAATAATTGAAATGCTTTTCCTCATGTTTCACTAGAAGTCCCTCATCGATTCCCAATGGAGTTTCTGGTTACTCAGGGAATACCAGGTCCTCGTTAGCTCCTGGTTCTGTCGAGCTACTTGCCTCCTTTATGCAAGATATCCAGAACATTGGAAATTCTGACTCAGAAATTGTGAAGAACTGTGAGGTATTTGATGTTAAGGTTTATTTATTTATTTTTAAAAAATTATTAATGTATCAGCTTTGCATTTTGGAAGACAGACGTAATGATGGTATAGTTTAGCAGTAAGATCTCTATGTGTGTGTTTGTTCATGTGTGTTTGGGACAAACCCTTTTACAATGTATGAACTAATCCCGTGGATGGATTTTATTGCACTTCTATGTTAGCTTTTTACAATATCTTAGCTCTTTATCTTAGTGTCTTGCAATACAGATATGAATATATTTTTTTTCAAAGTTATGGTACTTAAAGATTGCAAGTTTTTGAACTGAAAAATGTAAACATTTAAAATTCTAGCACTTCAAACTGGTCTGAAGCGGTCCTAGAAATTAGAAGTTTTCTTTCTAAAAATGGCTCTGTGTCAGTTGAATTATTTAGTTGTTCCATTTGTAAAGATGTGTAGATGATACGTTTGTTTCCAGATTTAAAACACAAAAATAATAATGTAGGTTCAATGAGCTGATTCGCTCAAAGCCTTTTCTTAATGTTGGTTTTGTCCTTTTTTATTTAAAATTTTGTCATTATTTTTAGTCTCCGTAAGGAACATCAGGTTTCCACACCATGGGCTTGTTCCTGCAGAATTTTTGAGCTTTCTGGCTGTGGTCCATCAAACTGTCTCTTGACAGATGCTTAAGTTGGTGCTCTTTAACAGCTCCAAGAAAAGAATGTAGATGTCTGTGTCTAGGCACATGCATTCTCTGTCTCGTGTCCTATGCTTCAAGTACTAGGCTCCATAAACATTAGCATAAAATAGTTTTTAAAATTCAGATTTTACCACATTTTAGGAACCCTATGTATTTTGACTTTTTAAATTATCTTTTTGTTTTCACTGCTTATGCATCATGGCCTTTAGCTGGATTGTTGAAGGGAAGAGTTTCTTGTTGAAGGGAAGAGTTTCTTGTTGAAGGGAAGAGTTTCTTGTTGAAGGGAATGATTCACTGGCCATGGGGATGTTTAACTATCAATTTAAAAATTGCCTATAATATATTGAATTGGAATCAGCCTTTCCAAAATTTGACTATGCTGTCCTGTCAGCTGTTTTTACTTTTAAGTAATTTGATTTTTTTTTTTGAACTAGAATAACTCTATTCCCTTGTTTATTTGTTTGTTGTTTGTTTTTTTTTAAAACCAAACTTGATTGTAGGGATGTGTTATCTTGCTGTCTAGAAGGACCCTTTTTTAAGTGAGTGAGTCCACAGTGAATTGTTTCCATTGATTGACATGATAGGGGGCTGCCCATATTGTGGGGTGGGCAACCACAGTGCTGTTATTAAACCTTGTATTATGGCAACACCGAAGTATAAGATTGCAAAATCTGATCTTATTCTGTAGCTAGAGTAAAAGAGATGCAGTATCACTGTGCTTTAATTATTTTTACTTTGTGATTTAATAGACAAGGTGGCTACAGTTACTGAGACTGGTAGAAAAACAATGTCATGAACAAATAGTCGCCCAGCAAGAGCAGTTCCGCCATCAGATCCAAGTAAGTAATGATTTGTTCATGTAGGTAGGGTAGCCTGGATGTTTCTTTTCTCTCCCCACCACACCCCCCTCCAAACCAGTGCAATATGGTCTCTGGCACTCCTATGTTCTTCTGTAAGTATATCAGACAGGCAGTTAATGGAAGTGGATGACTGGAATGCTGATTTACAGGATGTATATTTGAGACAGTCTTGGCTAATTAGCAGAGTAACTGGTAGGAACCATTTCAGAAGTAAAGATTCTTGGATTATTTATTTTCAATTGTTCTGTTTTCATAAACATTTGGTTCAGAATGCCCACAGATAATTGGATTTTGTAGGCACAAGCTGTTTTTTATTAACTCTTAGACTATATCATTTCTAATTTTGAGACACTGCAGTTTTCTCTTCATTAGAAAATGTTACGCAGCTTGTCATTCCCTCATCTAGATAGTACATAGCATAGGAGAATATTCATTGTAATAGCTGAACACTTACTTCACCCTTCAGTTGGACACTCTCCTTTCTAAGAATGAAAAATGACCCATGTGAAGATTCACATTTTTTCTGAACCGTATTTATCCATTAAAACAGAAGAAATGTATGTATGTATAAGAGACAGTAATTCTATAAATACATAATGCTTAATATCTTCATCATTTTGGTTGCTGTTTTTCCCTTCCCTTTCCTGATGCCCTCTACACTAGTAGTAATCAACAGTTCCTGAACTGAATTAACAAGAGGTACTGTCCTTTTATCCTATCTCCTGTTTTTCCACCACCCTCTGGCGTTTTTTCCCCCCTCCCATCTCATTATTTTTGTCCCACCAGTGTTTCCTTTCCCTTGTATTTCCTTCCTCTTACTGTAGTGGATTGATTCACTTGTTGCTAATTGTAGTCTTGACTAATCCATTGTGTTGACTTTGCCGGTGTTTGTCAATAGGAAAGGTTACCTCTGGAAGAGTTGAGTTTGTGGTATCAGCAGGGACTCACTAACTGCATGAATTACCACATTAAACATAAAATTAACAGCTATAACTTCCAGTTATATGAGTGCATTAGATAAAATAGATGTAGCTAGCCCAAATTTAAACTGTTACACCAGTGACCTAGTGAAAATACTGAAATACAGGCAACTCAAAATATTCTAATAAGAATAATAAAACAGAAAATTAATTATGTACTATTTCAGGTAGAAAAGCAAAATGCTGCATTAGCATTGGTGTGACTCTGAGATAAGGCTTGTACTATGCTCTGTTTAAAGACCTTATAAAAATACGTCTTCATCCATGTGAAAATATGGATCAAGAGACCGTGAGTTCATTTTGGAATCAGTGGGGTCAGCCCTTGCCTTATGTGATTTATACACTAAAAGACAAGTGTGCTAATGACAAACTATCACCAACTGTGGATCATCCTAAGATCAGACTTTGCTGAAGAGGATTTGCAAAAAAAGTTACCTACAGTCCCAAAACTATAGAAATGTCATCTTTTCTTCTCTTGGAATTGTGACTGTAAAGAGAAGTAAAAATGCTATTTAATTGGAATAGTAGCCTTTCATGTTTCCCGCACAAGGTATTTATGACAAAGATTGAATGTCAGCAGAGAATCTGATCAGTTTGTGGGGTTTCTCCCCCCCTCAGTTCTGTTTCTTCCCTTTTGTTCTCCAATCCCTACTTTCCTCAACACAGATGAATCAGAGAATTAAAACACAAATGATTGCTGCAGTCATGACTGAAACCATTAGCCCAACAAAAAAAATTTGTTATGGCAGAAAATTTAATCCCTGGTTGTTGGGGTTTTTTTAGGGGGGGTTGGTTTTTGCATAGAAAGACTGAGCTGAAATTGAATTGTTAAATCTATTGGCAGTAAAACACATGAGGCTTGGATCTGACTAGCATTGCATGTAGGTTCCTCTGAAATTAAAATTTATTTTTTTTATTTCTTACCTTCAGAGGACAAATGATTTTTGTTCAATTTGTGCTTTCCACTTGCTATTCATGTGTGAGTAATGTACTGTAGTTCTGTGAAAAAAATATTAGTAGAGTTCCATGTTCTTAAAATTATGGCAAGCTTGTTTGCTCCGTCCCCCTCCGTCTCGCTCCCCCTGAGAGAGAATTAGTTTGAAATGTGTTCTTGAAAACAACTATATACTTGAAAACAACTATATACTCTGATCTTGTAATGTGCAATAAGAGTTGTGTGCTTGTGCAGTGTTCAGCAATCTCGGTGTAACTCTGCAGAAGTGCTGATCACTGGCCAGAGGACGCAGCCATGGGCACTGGCGTTAAATCTTTTCATAGCCCTTGGCAAAAACATGAACTGTTTCTCAGAGCTGTTGCAGTATTCCAGTGCACAACTGTCAAACTTTAAAAAAGATATTACTTATCTAAAACATTGAAATAACTCTCCGCAGACATTGTAGACTAAAGAATAAATAACCTGTTAAATGGAGTGATCTAGTTATAGGGTTACTCCACTTCATCAGATACCAAAACAATCAGAATGCAGACCTTTGTATTATATGAACCCTCTAATAACATTATCTAAATCAGATATTTTAAAGTCAAGTTTTATGCAAATAATCTTACAGAGGTACATTATTCCTATTAATGTAATAGAGTAATGGTTTATACTTCCATCAAAGCATCCTTGTAATCTTTAAAAATGTATATCCAAGCTATAAATTCTTTTAGATGTAAATTTAGCAAAAGACTTTTGTCCACCTCTAATGACATACATAGTTTCTATTTCTTTAGCTGGCTGGTAGGTAACTATGGTTCTGAAGGCATGTAGTGAATACATGCATGCATGGGTTATTTTTTCACATTAATAAATGACTACTGTGACTGTAATTCACTGCATGGAATTAAGGATTTTTCCCATGGACATCTTACTGTTATGCACAGTATGCATATATCTACTTTATGCATGAGATCTGTACACGTTGAAAAATTTGAATTATTTGAAATAAGTACTTTCTGATTCTCTCACTAATAACATGAATTGAAGATGCATCAAAATAGAAATGCAATTTGTGTTGTGATCTCACAGGAATTTTGCCTTTTGTTTTCCTATAGCTGATTCAGGATGAGATAAGGCAGTTAGTGAAATTGCAGACCAGCAATTGGGGCACCAGCAAGAACAGAAGTTTGCCTGCCAAGCTTACAGACACTTTCTCATCACTAGAAAGTCAGATGGGGATGTGTTCTGAAATCTCTGAAGAACATGAGGGCATTGTCAATCAACTTAGATCTAATGAAGCAGAAAGTCAGCCAAACGCATCTGATCTGCATCAGGAATGTTTTGCAAACGATGCGTCAATGACTAGTGGGTATGGTACACTTTCTGCCTCCCAGCTGAACCCCAGCAAATCCAACGGCATTAACAAGTGCACAGACCACATGGAGAAAACTTCCCCAGGACAGGGTGATGCAGCAGTATTGCAGAGCGACGCAGTTGTAGCCAGTGTTCAAAATAAAAGAGAACTTCCCCCCCAAAAAATAGAGGAAAATTTTTCATCAGGAAGGAACGATATTTTAGCTTTTTCTGCTGAATTTGAACATAAAGTTGATGAAGCTCAATGTGGAAAAAAACTCAGGTAAGTGATAAACTTTCCAAGTATCTTTATTGTAGACAGTTCTCCATTCAGTCAACTGGAAGAAACATGTAAGAATTGAGTGGAACCTCTTGATTGTAAAAAATACTGTGCTTCTTGATAGATCAAGTTATTTGTTTAACCTAATGTTTCTGTGTGATGCATTTTTGCATCTGCAGTGTTTGTCTGTTGTGTTGATACGTTGAGGGGGGGAATGTGAAAATCTACTTTCTACTGCAAATTTTAGCTAAGATAGAGTTTGCATATAGTGTTTACCTGTGCACCAGAATTTTAGGTGCCAATTACCAATTTTATATGACTGATACTTTGCTATTGTGCTCAACTAGTCTTTTTTGCTAGCTTGTGTACATGCATTACAGCAATAAATTGTATCAGACAACAGTCAAACGTGTTGTTTTTTTTGTTTGATCTTTGTTTTGCTCTATTCAATAGGTGGGATGATCTGTGAAGATCTTTTTGAAAGATTGGCTGGCTAATTTGACAATAACACTGATCAAGCACTGCTCTAGTTGCACAGAACTTGACAGTGTACTTTACTGTCCCTGTCAACATAGGCTGTAGTGGCAGTGGCTCCATGCGGTCACGAGCCGTGTCAGAGGTCTCGTGGGCAGCACGTTGCCTGTGAGTCCCTGAGAGTAGTTTGCAGAGATAAAAACTTTCGCTCTATTGGGAAAATGGAAAATTGTAAAAACAAACTTGCATTTTGCTCGTAGATAATTAACCACAGAAGCAGCTTTCTGTAATTTAGTTGGAAAATGTCTTATTTCAGCCTATAAGGTAGATCGTAACCTCATTGATATGTATGTTCTCTTCCTCCCTTCTGTTGGGATTTATTCCAGTATGTGATTGATGCACAGTTCCATGAGGGAGGTAGCTGCAATTCATGGGCTGCCAGGGAAACTTAGAGCTAAAGTAGCTCAATTCAAAAGTGGTTTTCAGTTTGAAAAACCTTTCTAAGACAACTTTTGAAATCACTCAGTATGATTTTTTTTTTCTTGGGCACTTTTTATAAAAAACCACAAGGTTCTTTCTTTGAGATTCCTTTCTGTTTTGTATTATGAACTCAGTTTGAAGGAAGAAAGGGTTCAAACCGAAGTGGAATAGTTCAGTTAACCCAAACTGTTTGCGGTTGTTTCTTAATTTTTAGTTGTAAACTTTTTTCATTCTTTCCACTGCATGTCCCAAAGTGGGACAATATGTAGTTTTTCAAAGTGTCACTTTTTAACAAAATGGGGAAGTTGATCTACATCTGCCATTAAGAAGAATTTCAGGATGTTTTTGTTTCTGTTGCTTCTATGTCTTGTTTCAATCTTCCTTATCGTTGAAGATTCTCTTGAGCTGGAAGGCATCCTTAGTTTGTCTTAGTCTGGTTGTAAACATGATGTCAACTGATAAACAATAAGAAAAAACACTGCATTTACATTCCAGCTTAATTTTGTGGTTTTGATCAGTGGCTGCTTCAGCAGACCAAAAAAATAGTTGCCTGGCTAAAAATAGAGAGCTCTTTGTTACAATTTTTTTTGTAGTAGGAAAGCCATTTTGATGATGGGTGCAGTTGATTAGCACCTTTCCTTTCAGTGATTTGTTTTGTTGTTGTTGTGTTGCTTTGCTTTTAAAAAAAAGAGCCCTAAACCACTTCAGCATTCATTACTTCATTTCGTTTCTCAAAAATCCACAAAGGCAGTGGAGTTTCAGTGGCTGTGTTTCACCTTGAAGAATTGCCCATCCACTGGAATGGGCATATGTACTTATGGTATATGTGTGTGTCTCTTACCTTCCAGTAAATCTTTAACATCATGGGCACAAAAGTTGAAACAAAACCAACCAAAAAGAATAAATGCTGAAGGAGGATGTGTGAACTCTATACAAGAAAATGAGCAAGCAAAGAAAATACCACTTGAGAATGTAAGTCTGTCTTTTTATTTTATGATGTTTTTCTAATTTTATTCTTGTCACTTGGTATTTTTTCAGTTATAGTAAGTTCTGATTCAAGTATTTGCTTTCATAGTTAGCTTTAAGCATTTGAGTAGTGGTGTTCCCATTTGTATGTTTAAAGTTTATGTGGGCAGAGTTTACTTCTTGGATCATTCTATACT
Organism: Tringa tobata; assembly: GCA_033628505.1. Lineage (NCBI taxonomy): Eukaryota > Metazoa > Chordata > Aves > Charadriiformes > Scolopacidae > Tringa > Tringa tobata. Next base: position 6,415,469 of record JAHREE010000285.1, read on the forward strand.
TTCATATTTATTTTATCTAATTTTATTCCTTGCCTAATTTTTGTCTTTATTTACCTAAGTGGCACATATTCTCTCCTTAGAGAGATAGTAGTCACATTCTCAACTGAAGCTTCAGGTCATGGTAATTTATTGTGTCCTATAATTTGTAGAAGGAAACCTGGAGTTGAACCCTGTTATGGTGGTTGGCATGCATAATTTCCAGAACAAATTTTTGGAAGGATCTTTGATTTCAGCTGGTAGTGTCACTTCTAGTAGACAGAACTCTTTGAGTCTGGAGGCATTAGCCACTTTTTCAGGACAGATAGTATTCATCCAGATTGGGATTTTAAATTGTAGGGATTTTTTTGGTTTAGTTGCATTTGGCTTTTTTAGTGTTCTTAGCAGTCTCTTATGCAAAAATCCAAATATGTATATATAGTTTTTATTTTTTGTATTGTTTATGTAAGAATAAAACGTTCTTTTATGCCTGTGTATGACTATGATTTGGCTAAATTTAACTACTCCAAGCACAGTTACAGCACTGGTTACTAAAAGTAACTGACCCACGACAGACATTTAGAAAATCTAATTGGCTCTTTAGAACCATCTGTAGTACTGCCTATTGCTGTGGCTGCTGTATCACTGCAAAATACTGCTTTTGAGAAGAATTTGGTGCTTTTCCCCCCACGTTCTTGAGTTAATGATTGTGTATGCACACAAATCTGATTATTTTGGAAAGTTTAATCATACATAATATTTCTGATCCAAAAGGACGTTATGCAACATATTGTAAGTTACATCATGCACGTAACTATGAAGTTTTAGAATTACTTTCAGTATATTAGTCACAAACCTCTCTCCTTATGCTATTTTTAAGGAAATAATTCCTGAAATTCTGTGAATGACTCCACCTACAAGAGAATAGGAGACCTAGCAAATATGAACCACTTAATTCAAGGCAGGGTCTGTTTTCTTTCCTGTGGTCACTTTGGGGGTGATGCAGAGAGGGTAAGAGCAGCTGGTTGGACTTGCTGTCTCTAGTTTTCTATTGTCAGTGGAAACAAGATGTTACTTGGGGATATTTCAAACCAGGAGTTAAATTTATCTGCTGTGGATTGTCGCTTTTCTCTCTGAGCTTTTGAAAATACCTTTATCTTTCTATTCCTTTGTAAGAATTCAGTTGATACCCCTTCATTTTCCTTTCTTCCTCCTTAGGCAAAGGAGAATACCTAAATAAAAACATTAAGAGGGACAAAATAGCCTNNNNGTTTGAAGTTTTTTGGGGTGGTGGTGGGGGGGGAGGATTGGGTTTGTTTTGGGGTTTTTTGGTGTTTTGGTTTGGGTTTCTTTTGTGAAAGCCAAACAACTAATTCACATATTTTGATTGTAACAGGGTGAATTCATATCAGTAACAAACGAGGGCACAGAGACGCAGCCCTACAAACTGTAGATTTATTGCTTCTTCACAACCCATTGAAAGAGGGACACACATAAGAAATTGAAGTGGGATTGAGACTGTATCTGTTCCTCTTGTGCCATCCCGTTTAGTCCCGGTAGTCTGTTTCTTTGCATGCTGTAGGATGCTGCTGAGTACCAAACCAAGGAGTTTGTAGTTCCAAGTGGCTGTCTAGGATTATTCCTTGGGTAATACAAGTTTTAGGTGCTACAACAGAATCAGTAGAAATATAAAAGTTTGTGGTAAAGGAGGATTTGTTCCTTGAACACCAAAGAGTAAATCTGTATGTTTTCACTGATTTATAGCTTTTGTTACTGATGCTGTGTGATGTAATACTGATTATGTTGCTTGAGCTTTGCATTGCAACTTTTGTAACTTCTGATAACAAATGCTTTAGTGAGATTCTTAAGCAAGAGATGCAAATACTTCATACAGCATTCTTGTTAGCTGACAAAGTAACATTTTACTAATGGATTTTGGGATTCCTGTTTTATAGTCATGAGCTTGGATTTTGTAAATTTTTTTTTCTTTAATTTTTTCCTTTTTATCAGGACTTTCGTACTGGAAACTAGATGAAAAGGAGATGTATCACTCCTTACCAGAGAATTTCAGAAGTGAGTTCACTGATATTTTCTCCATAAAAGTGTCACCAGATCAGGTAAACTTTGTATGTGCTTTAAAAGTTATAGTTGCTTGTCATCTTTGTTTTTTTCTATGATGGAAAGAATCAGCCCTCCAGAAGCTAACTTTTCTCTGAGAACTCTTTTGTTAGCTCACTATTTTGTCTTCTGTTATTTCATTATTCATTTACCCTCCCTAAAGTTACTTGGAATATGTTGACCTTGTTTTGTCATTTAAAAGAAACTGTGTATGTAGGAGATGAAAAGAGACTAACTAGTATATTAAAGGTGTATGTGCCTCATTGAGGGCCCTTTTTTAGATAGGGTGCATTGAGTAAAGCCTTATTCTGTTCTGAACTGATTTATTTGCTAACCCCACCCCACAACTTGTTTATCTATGTTGGGGATCGAGGGTTGCATTCAGATAAACTCATGTTGCAATTTTTCCTGTTGAAGTTGTCTTCTGCTGATGAAACGAAGCCATCATCATTGAAGGATATTTATCATAAAAGACAGAGGGAGAACAAGCAGCTGCCAGACCAGAATTTTATGCTGCCTCCCCAGTCAAGTCACCCACCAGAGGTAAAATCAATTTCAGTTTGAAGATACGGTTACAGACTGGTTTCACATTAATTGGCCCCTGCTGCCACCTCCAGTGTTATGCTGGAACAGCAATTTGTGCAGCCCTGTGATGAAGCAGATTGGGAAAGGATCCAGCTGAAAAGAACCTCTAAGAATACCCTGGGTAAACGGCACCTTTGCTGCACAACCTTGAGGATGGCGCAGGGACGGATCTGCTTACACTGAGGCTGCAGCTGATGAAATGCATGTGGAACTGCAGTCACAGGAGCAGAGTTTTCTTACTACTTCCCACAAGACAAGTTAATTTCACTTGTGAAACAGAAGAGGCACAGGTTGTAGAAATATTCTTTATCATATATGTTTCTTTATACAGCTCTCAGTCTTGTTCAAAATCCAGTAATGATGGCTGCTGCGTGACTATCTTGTTCGCATAATGTATGCAGTGATTTTCATAACTGTACAAAGTAGACATCATGGTTTTTCTATTTGCATAACTGAAATTTCAAAGGTTTTCTAGACAGCTACAGATGTCTTTTATTCTTAATGGAAACTTAGAAACTAAAGGTGCAAACGATGGGAATACATATGATCATCCAAGCTGTTACAGGTCCCTTCATCTTGCTTGTCACTACCAAATGATTGTAGTAATAGTCAGTATAATTCCTGCAATATATTATATGGATTATTGATGTCTTCAGGTTAAACTCCATTTACAGGACCAAAAGTTAAATCACAATTATTTTTTTTTTTACATTATTACTTTTTTCCTAGATCTTGACGTTGGACCCAACCCTGCATATGAAACCAGGTCAGCAGAACCCAGGATGCCATGTTTTCAAGATTCCTGAAGAGACTACTCCTTTTTCTCCAGACTCTATGGCAGAGCCTGGATTTTCAAGTCATTGTGACACAGACTCTTTTTCACAGACAAGTAATTCATCTCAGTTAGATGATTCTCCAAAATATCCTGCCAGCAGCAGAGCTGTGCATTTGGACCTCTGGAGAAATCACCCATTCCAAAAGGAAACCAAGACCAGCTGTCCCTTTCCAATGGCATATATGGATGCTAATAATGACAATTCAGTCAACACTGAGGAGGAAGAAACACTGACTCTAACTCCATCTTCTGTTACTCAGTGTGCTGACAGCAGTTTGCCAGAATATAGTCTTTCAGTGACATCTGTTGAAGATCCTGTGATAATGTCAAAGTAAGTAATTTTTTTTTCTTTTTTAAAAGCTGTAGAGTTGGTACTTCTATAAAAGAAGTGAAACTTAACGATACTAGTAAAACAAACAACATATTTGAGTTCTGTTTTCTTAGAACATAGCTGGGTATTGCTGCTTTTTTCCCCCCTTTTTTCCCTCCCCTGAAGTACACATGGCTATAAACGTAACAGCCATTTGCTACTTCTTACAATTGTCTTTCTTTAGACCATACTATTTAATCTTCTTTAAATCATGCTATTTAATCTAAGGCACAATATTTATGCTCTGTCTTCCTTAGATGTCAAAACCTTAAATGGAAGGCAAAACAATTTTCTATGTTTTAATGCTTTGGTTATTTGTTTTTATATGTTAAAATAAAGATACATGCTTCCTTCATAGGCTGTATGAGGGAGTTAATTTAGGCAGAGAATATCAAAGTTGCGTGGGGATTATGGTTTCCTATTTAGAGTCAAACGGTGGGAGAATTTCAGAATTACTGCACTTAGGAAAAATAAGTACCCCCCCATTTGCTATTGAAGCTCTCACGATTTGCCCATGGACAAGCAGATACTGCATATAGTCCACGTGTAGGGGCTTTTGTAGGGGTCATGGTTTCAAGACAGTGCAGTGTTTGGGTGTTCCTATTTTAATTTTACATGCATAGTTTCCAGTGCATAGCAAAGGAGTGAAGAGAGTATCTATAATTTCTCTATATTGTTATTTATATGCTGAGTTCATTATGTGGGAATGAATACAGCAATGCATGGTCATGTGGGTAGCTGGAAATTTTTTTTGTTCTTAATTTTGAAAATAGGATTAGGCAGAACTTGAGGGAAAAACATGCTCGACACATAGCTGATCTACGAGCCTACTATGACTCTGAGATACAGAGCTTAAAACAGCAGCTAGAGGCAAGCCATAAAAATGCTTCATCTGAAGACTTGAAGAAAATCAATCAAAATCTTGCTGACAGGTACTGTTTGTCCTCACTTGTCCTTGTCCTCTGTTGCATGGTTTTCTTTCCACTTTAAAAACTGAGTATGCTTGTTTATAATCTTGAAAAGTTTATGCCACTCTTCAATTCTGAAGATTTAATGCATCTATGACAGTAATATTTTCCTATTAAATATAAATTTTGCGTTATTTAATGCAACTGATTAAGATGCAACTTAAGAATTAAGTTTAAAATTATTGGTAGGCAGCAAGTGTGATGTTTGGACCAGAGGTCTCGTTTGACCTGATTTTTTCCTGATGCCAGTATAAGTTTTGCTCAAGAAAGGATGGCAGGCTGAGGTAGTCCTCAGCAATTTGCAATGGAAACATGTCTGTTGTAAGAGTGCCCACCTGTCACACTGGTGAACATCATCCCTCTTTAGCTTTCCTGTCAAAACTACAGATGATACAGGACTAATCTTGAATTCGTTGGTAGCTTTATACAGGCAATTTGCCAATCAGTGCTCTTTGACCAGATCTCTCTACTGGAATCTGTATGCCTCACCTATATATTCCATTAGATGTAGCTTGAATGTTTGCTATATATAGAAGTTTGATGTGATTTTTGTATCATTATTGCCAGTCAAAATACTTATTGTAAATTTAGACAGCTAAAATGCTTCACAAAATTTATGCCCCTCAGAATAATTGAAAAAGTGTGTGGGTAGTTGGGCCTCTTTTGTACTTATCTTCCAGCGCTAGCGTGTTCTAACTATTAAAAGTGACTTCTGAGCAGTCATTTATTGAGTTAAAGTAGCTTGTGATATGATTTGAGTCATTAATTATCACACGGCATCATCAATTAGCTGAAGTGGAGCTCTGTGCTGGTGCATCTCAGCTGCTTTCGGTTCTGCAACTCTTATGCTTGGAGCCATCTGGAGTCCCTGCACGTGTTCCCAGTTTGCTGCTTGTCCTCCATGGGCACCACAGCCCTTCCCTGCAGGGAAGAGAAGGTCACAGGCCGGGCACCCAAATCTGTGGGGATGCTTGGGGAAGGAAAAAAGGCTATAAAATGTAGATTAATTATTTGAAAATTTCAACAAGTTTCTGTGATCTGTATCTTCCAAATAGGTGTGACCAATTAGATGGAGCTCTGAATGAAGCAAGTGCTCGCATAAAAACCCTTGAAGATAAGAATAATATGCTAGAAAAGCAAGTGGTAGGTATATATTCTTAATTCAAATTGCTTTTTAACTAGAAGGGTAAGAGAATGCACGTGTTCATTATTAAGTTGATCTCTGTTTCCTTATCTTTCTTTATTTTCAACTTTTCTCCTTTACATACCGGCTGATGTCATATATTACAGTGGTCACATTCCTGGCTGAGTTCCTTAAGACTTAGTTGCCTTCTCTCTGATTTCTTATTAGAGCTGTGGTAAAAGCAAATCTCATCTGCATGCAGGCACAAATATTCTAAGTATATTTATAGAGTCTTTCTGGCTAGGTCAGAGCAGTTTGCTTATGGCTGCATTTATTGGTCAAAGAACAAGACACTTTTCATGAAAGTTAGAACACCTGGAGAGATTAATCCCTTCCACCTTTTTTAGACATTTTTCTGTGTTGGGAAGCAAGACAATCAGCTGGGATTAGAGGCCTAACCTCTAATTATTTTAAGTCCCATAAAATTATATAACTTTGGGGGTTTTAGTCTCTTCTTTGGGGGTTTTAGTCTCCTCTTTCATTCTTTATACATGACAGAAATGGCAAAAATCTTGTTTAGTTCCTGTACAGATGTACTTTTTCTTTTCTGTTTAGGTGATTATTTTTTTTTTTAGATTATGCTTTGTACTGAAATTAAAAATCTGCCAGGCAAGCATTATGGATGGGGTATTTTTCTCCTGCAGGCAGATTGGAGAGAACGTTTTTATGCAGTCAGTGATACTTCCAAAGTTTTGCAAGAACGTATTGAAGAAATGCGCACAAATAATAAAGAGAAGGATAACACCATCAGTCGACTAAAATCAAGGCTTAAAGATCTAGAGGAAGCATTTGAAAAAGCTTACAAGTTATCTGATAATAAAAATACAAGGCTAAAGGAAGAAAATAAAATGTTCCAAAATGTAAGTAAGAAAATGGGCAATGGTGTTTACAGTTGCACAGCATGTTACAAGCACAGTCCTGGGTTTTGTAAAACTGCTCAAAGTTTACTATCGTAAAGTCTTAATGCACAGCTAAAAGAACAGATATTATTCAGCTGACTGCTTAGTAGGCAAGGTGTTAAGTGACACTATGATCCTAATAGATATTTGAAACCAGGTATTTCATGCAGCAAGTGTGTACTTGATGTGATAACACTTCTTATAATCCATCTCAGGTATTTTATCATGTGCTTTATAAATAAAGTTCACTTTTTTCGAGGTATTATAGGAAATTATTTTGGACCAAGTTATTTTTTTCCTCTCAGTCTTAGTGGGAATGGACTGAATTTCTTTAAGTTATCACAACTTGCTAAAACTGTTAATTTTATGTATGACTTCAGACTGAATCAAAAGAATTGTTCCTGTGATTCTTCAGTAATACCTTCATAGAATGTTTAAATGGATTTGTTTTTTGCAAAATAGGCATTAGCTGGAAAAGCTACTTTATGCTTTAACTCCCTTTTACAATTGAAATTTCAAAATACAAAGTCAGCTTTAACGAGTCAGTGAGGAATTTTACTGGTTTGTTCTGGTCCTTCAGTTTCTTTAGAGATAAATAATTTGAACACTAGAAATCTGTTGTGTGAGTAGCTCTGTCTCCTCTTGTCCTGTCTGTAACTTTTTGTTCCAATTGGAAGATGCTAGAACTTACACGATGTACTTTAGTATTATCTGTTATCCCCTGTAGTGCTGCTGCCTGTGTTAAACAAGCAGTTTAGATGACTTTACAGCAGTCAACAAAGCTGTTAATTGTATATAGTCTCATTGTGGATTTGTGTGTTCATTTTTTGTTTGTTTTTGCTTTAGCTTTTAGGAGAATACGAGTCCCTTGGAAAAGAACATGAAAGAGTAAAGGTAAGTACATGCTAGTTAATTGAAAATACCAAACATGCAAAATATGTGATAACATGCCACAGAATTAAGTATTTTGAAAAAGATCAAACAAAGATCCATATTTATTTTACCTGGTAGCTTCTTACTATCTCTTCAATTCCCACGAAAGGGAAAAGGAGGGAGTTTGGAATGTATCATTTTCCAGTCACAGGCAGTAAAAATAATGTAAAGTCAGAGGCAAAGAAATTTAATGGACTTCACTTTCAAATAGAAAGGTGTGTTTAACATGTTGTTGGCAAGACTAATGTAGAGTTACTAATTTTTCTTTTAATACGCTTCTGTAGTTTCTAGGCTTTTTACTTTTTTTCCTTGTGTACTTGTAGGATACATTAAATGCAACTGAAAACAAATTGCTTGATGCAAACACGCAGATTTCTGATCTGAAAAGGTAAATGAGAAATTGTCTTATTGCTATTTTAACAATATGAAATATAGACTATGGCCTAAACATTTACTCCTAGATTATGAAGGCTGTATATCTCGCAATTTTAATTACATCTTATGAAGCATTTCCTATTACTTTATGTTACTTTGTACACATTGTAAATATCTTGTTCTTTTAGGGTAGGTGTTTGGTTTTTTTCTGCTTCCTCAAACACAACATCCTCCGGTGGGATGTAATTAATTGCTGCCTTTCTGCTGGTTGTCACTCAGCCCAGCCAGGCCACTGCTCAAGTTTCTACTGCTATGGTTGTCTCCTCAGGACCTCCTGTCTTCAGCTAACCAGTCTCTGCTCTGGTTTTCAGGAGCAAGGATGCTGACAGGAGTTTGCTGTTCAAGATTATGGCTCCTAGGCATGAGTAAAGGACGGAAAGATATTCTGTGTATAGAGCAGGGACAATATATCCTGTAGATGTCCCTCATGCTACCTGTATCTATTTTTTGCTTGGGAGAACAAAAATCCATTGAGCTTTATACTTTCTGGGTAGGCCCTAGTCAAAACGTATGTGACCATCGAGGTGTTTACAGTTATAAACGTATCCTCTAGTTCGGGATTTCTCAGCCACTCCTTGTCAAGAGTGGCAGACAGCACACTGGCTCAGGAAAGTCTGGGGGAGTGGGAGGAGAGGACATCTGAGAGGACTCTAGGGCGGGCATTGTAGAACTGTAATGAGGTGAAGTTCCACATCATTCATCTTCCTTTGAGCTTCTTCTCTGGGTATGTGCTGTCATAATTTCCTTTTATGTTTTTATATGAGCAGCTGAAACCCAGATTGCTAGGAAGATTTTTTTTTTGTGTGTGTGTATGATTTTTGATGATTCTTCTACAAATGTGGCTACAAGTTTCACCTCAAAAATTCATCCAAATATCATTGCCACCAAGCATTAACCTGTGCACAGTCTTCAGCCAAAGCCAGAAAAATAGCAAATGTGGTCCTTGGAAGACGTCACAATCCTTTTCTCTGCTGTTCAGTTTTTCAAGAAGAAGAACAGAAAGAATGAATAGAAAGAATTTAAGAAAGGAATAGAAGGAAGCCTTCTGGAATAGTGAAGTTACCTGAATGACACACAGGAGAAGGAGCCACTCATTAAAACCAGTCAGGGTGGAGGAAAAATGTTCTTGTTTTGCTTTCCCCAACCCCTCTGAGTTGAATGCTTTGGTCCACAGCAATATCTCCTGGTTGTGTCTTTCTAGCTAGGTTACCTAATTTATTTAACTCAGAATTCCAATACATATTTAATAGATAAATAGATAAAGACGTAGTAGTTACTCTTGTTCTTCTGCTTCACCCAGGATATCTGAATAAAAATGAGTAAACTCTAAGTATTTCTTAGATATCTGTCTTATGTCTTTTAAATCATCTTATGATGCATCTTTGCTTCTTCCACATTAGGACAATTTCAAAACTTGAAGCTCAGCTCAAGCAGGTAGAACATGAAAATATGTTGAAACTGCGCCATATTACTGAAAGTCATTTAAGAACCTCTTGTGCCAAGTAAGTAATGTTTTAGAATAGTTTTGAACGTGTTTTGCTAAAAATTGGTAAAGATGTAGCTGTCTGTCTATAGGCTAAACTGGATTAAACATGTGATGTAATCCAGGGACCTCATATGCCAAAAAATTATTAAAAACAAATAAATAAATTGGATAATACATGCGTGACTTGGCAGACTGTCTCTAGTCTTCCTAAGTCAGTGTTTGATAGGTCTCAGTTGCTCAGGGATTCCCATGCTCAATAAAGATCTTGGGAATAAAATCTAATAATCCAATTAGACATTAGAGGTCTTCTTTGTGTCATTGATTTGAAAAGCTGATAACTACATTTTATGTTTCTAAATATAGTTTGTACAGGTATTCTGAGAGTAGAGTGGAAGTTCAATTAGAATGCATACTTTAGTTTGAATTGCACAAAATCACTCTCAGGTCATCAACAGTGACTTTTTCTTGGTTTTTGGTTTTTATTTTTCTAACAAATGGCAAAAGGAAAGCTGGGGTCAGATGCTCTGAAATGTTGCAGTAATCTCTGTCAACACTTTTTTTTTTTAATACTATATTTTTACTTTACAAACATGTTTTAAAAAACAGTTATTTTTTCCATGGTATTTATGAGTTTATTGCATATTTGTTATTGTTTCTGTTTAACTAGATTAAATAGCTGGATTTTCTTTTTTTTTTTTTAAATTAAAAAAAGAGGAAGAAAGTCAGAAGCCTTTCATAATTTTGGTGTTCTTTGTTCCCACAGTAAGTTGGCAACTCCTGATGTCAGCAGGCGAAAGTGGTTGATACCAGGAGCAGAGTATTCAATCTTCACTGGCCAGCCTTTGGAAGTCCAGGGAAGCCCCAAAGATAATAGATTAGAAGAAACCTATATTCCTTCTAGGTGAGCTTTTTTCCTTCGGCCTCCACTATGATGTGAAGTTCTAAAATACTGAACTTCTAAAAATAGTTTTATCCAAAATTGACTAGATTCATATTTCCAGATTTTCTCCTTGTTGAGCTCTAAAAAAATGCCTTGATGTTGTTGATGCTATATAATTCCTTACAACCAAAACAACCTCCTTGCTTCACTAACCTGGTATGAAGCAATGAGCAGCAGCCTTCAATACCTTTGTTGAAATACCAGAAAGCTTCAGCTGTGTCTTTTGTCACTGTGTTTACGCTCTATGTTTGTGTCCAGTTCTACTCTGAGTTTGGACACAGTGAACTCTGTTGTAGAGTATATGAGCTCCACCTGTTGGCTGCAGCTTTCCATCATTATGAAGCTTCAGGTGTAATTTAGGGTGCAATTTAGTAGTTTGTCTTCTTACTTAGCAGTTTCTAAAGGCTCTGTCAGGGCATATTTAGTTCTAAGAACATGTCAAGTCACCAAATTTAACTCACACTGTTCAACTTTAGACGATGCTCTGAGGTTCTTGGCTGAAATTAAAAAGCACCCTTAAAACTCTTGGTTTGAAGACTTTAAACCTCTAACTAATTTTCTCCAGATTTTTGTTTATTTAGCCACTATTTGGATATATGAAATAAAGTAAAAAAAATTTGATCCTTTTTTCCCCTCCATTGCCTCACTTTCTTTAAGGCACCATTCTCCTCCTGAGAAAGACTCCTCACAAGACGACTCTTCAACAAACACAATAGAAAACAAAGAGAATGAGATGTCAGAAGCACCAATTATACAAGCCTTTAAAGAACTTGAAGAAGGAAAAGCATTTAAAGATTGGGGTACACAGACCGAAAAAGAAGATACATCAACTAGTAACTTTTATTTTTATATTCCTGAACTTCTGTTTACTGGCTTTTCTCTGTTGGCATATCTTGGTTTTGTTATTCTCAGCATTAACATCCATCAGGCTTGAGTGATGAGATAAAAATAGTTTCAGCATGCAAACTTGTGGAGTTTTCCTAAGAAAATTCAAAATGATATAGCTAAGTGACTTGTTTGAAATAGAGGGAATGCAAAGGTTGCTGTTAGGTCTCATGCTAGTGAGTAGTTAATGTCCTTTTTCTAAGAATATCTCAGTATTTATAAACAGTTAATGGAGTCCTAACAAAGCTGTGGCTGGCTCTACATCCATTTGAGTTTTGTTCTCGTGGGGTTGTATCAGAATGTTATGAAGACAGCTGGTGTGTGTGCTGTAGGACTGCACTGAGGTGTTCTAACAACACTGATTTAGGAAGCCTTTTAATTAGAAAACATCAAGTCTTTCATAAATGCTTATATTCTTGTTTCAGGCAGGTACTCCAACCTCTTTCCCAAAAGATGCTTTTGTCCTGCTTTCCGCTGTCTATTAAATCAGTGTTATTTAGCATTGTTTCTCCCACATTTCTCCTTTCTTAATGGTTAAACTGTTTTATTGATATGATGAGCAGGAAGTGAGACCTGAGCAAAGCAGCACAAATATGTTGAAGTGAGGCAGATTAAAGTGCAGTTTTTGTATACTGAAAGCTGAGTACAGGAGAATATTTGTGAGTTCTTGTATTGAAAAAAGATTGATTAATATAATAACTTTTTCCTCTTAATTAGAAACATCAAATCGACGTCAGACTGTTGGGTTTGTTGAAACTTCTTTAGTTGCTAATCGATCCCCAGAGAAAGGAAAAGACCAACACAGACCAAAACGGTACAGTTCTCCTTGTGGCCAGAGGTCATCGTCCCTTCCTCCTGCAAACAGGAAATCAAATACTCCAAGTAAGTCCTTTCCTGAAGTTTGGCTTGTCTTACTCAAAAAGTAGAAGCAAATAATGAAAGGCTGCTCTAGAAAGAAAAATGAAGACAGGATTTCTGCATTATTCTAAGAGAGAGTCTGAAAATAACCCCTTGTCTGTAATCATAGAAAACGTGAGAGTTCTGAGTTTATTTTCATTTTTCTATGGTGCGATGCACTTTTCATCTAATTTAAATAAATACATAGACAGCTTTGAAAAGCATTCTTTTAAAATGTAAGCATCTGATCACACAAGTGAGAGATACTGCACTGGGAGAAGTTTTAGGTAGTTAAATGTACTTTGTCTTTTGCAGCAACAAGAGAGATAATGTTGGCACCAGTGTCCGTGACATACAGCCCGAAACGATCTCCAAAAGAAAACCTCTCTCCTGGATTTAGCCATTTGCTCAGCAAAAATGAAAACACAGTGACAAGGTACGAGTTTAATGAATACAATTGTGTTCTGATCATTATTAGAGCAGCAGTATGTTCATGCAGGCTTAATGCTGCTCCTGCTGTTTTTTGTTCATTAAGTCCTAGTAAATGAGTCATGTGATGATTTCTGAAAAAAAAGCTAAGTTTTACTTTTTAAAATCTGGCAAGAAAAATCTAGAGTGATTTCACCAAGATCAGACGTTGGTTTTACTATTGGTACAACATTGATCAGTGACGAAGTGATAGAATTGTTTTGTGGAGTAAGTCCAGATCCACATGCTGCTTATCAGGAAATGCAAATAGAAGTTGAAAGTAGGATGTGCTTGCCTGTCGTGGCACTTACAGACATGTTAAAAAATACATAAACTGAGCTTTCTGCTAACTGTACTAGATACTGTGGTTTCTGTTGAGATCTTTGCTTGACAAGGCCTGTAGAGTTTCAAAGAACATACTTAGCTGTGAGATCCCAGTGCAGGACATGCATGAGGAAGTGTGTAGCACCGCTCTGGTGGTTCTTGAGGATGACAACATGGGAGCTCAGCGTGCTTGGGAGTGACAGCTTGGCCTGCTCCTGAAAGAGTCACATGAATGAGGTATTTTTGTGTGTGCAAATATATCTGGGTACAGTACCATTAGCAGTCATCAGCAGACTTGCAATACCTGTGGGATAGAAATTGACTATTTGTTTATTTAACCAAAAGGTGAAAGTAGAAAATAACGTATTGGTTGATACATAGTTTCTAACAAGTAATTGTTGTGTGCTTCCTGTTCTGTAGATTTGATATACTTCTAGATGACCTGGAAACTGGTCCTGCATCTACTTCACAGCACAATAACCCAAGAAAAAGACTCCAGTTTCTCTCGCTAGATGATGCAGAAGGTAATCTGTCAAAAGTGGGGGAAAATTCTTCTTTATTTTTTTTACCACAATTTCTTCCAGGTTGGTAACAACTGCTTAAATAAAAAGCTGACACTTTATGAAGTCAAACTTTTAAAAATCTTCTACATCTTATCATATTCCTGTACAGAGAAATACCATTTATACAGTATTTTTTGTATATATGTGTGTGCACAAACGCAATGGAACGACAAAAATAATTAAATTGAGAAAGAAGGGCAATATGTTTTCCTATGCTTAACTCAGTTATACAATGCATATCTCAGTAGGGTCTATATGAAGATGTACGTACTCAGTCATACTAATAAAATTCTATTGCTAAACATTGTATTACAGATAGTAAAGAGCAACTCTAATAAAGCCAGTTTCAGTTTTTTTAAAATGATTGATTGAACTAAATCTTTTCTCACTTTTTGTAATTCTTGTCATAATGTTCTGCTTTTGTTTTTATTAATGCTTTTATTTAGACTAGTGTTTTCATGACTACTAGTCTACGTGGTGATATTTAGAAATGTTGTACCAGTAAAAGTAATTTTACTGATTTTTCCTAATTAGCAGAGCTCAGTAATTTGTTTGTTACCAAAAAAAACGTGCTGTGTTATAAAGATCACTCGAAACGACCCATACAAATGTTTCACATTCTTCTGAGAAGTTTGCTGAAGGTAAGCTAAGGAGGTTTTGCTAGTCGCTGTCCTCAGCTTATATACCTCCAAGATCACACTCCTTTTCTTCTTGTTAGTTTAATTTTCTGTCCTATGTAACACCTTTAGACAATTGCAAAACAAATAAAAAGACCCCTATTTTGTTGATAGGAAGGCAGCATTCAGGTGTCAGGCACAGCTCCTGTGCTGAATCCTTCAATACTGGAATGAAGAAGGCGGCAGGGCGGGAGGAGAGGAGCATGGCACAAAGATACGAGCCAGGGCTGTCACCTTGTGAGGGAGACTTCAAGTACGCAACGAGGATTACGACTCTGGCTGAAACAGAGAGGCTTTTTGATGAGCTGACTCAAGAAAAGCAACAGGCAAAGATTATTTTTATTATAAAGTTGTGATGAAACATAGTTGTATGAGTGGTGAGGGATGTAGCTGTATAACTGTGCAATGTGTGGCTGAAATTCACACACAGTTTCTAGGAGTGTGCCATTGTCCTTCCCTGCTCTACTTCCCATACTCCAGTCCTTTCCTCTCTCTAACTTCATTAAAGGAGAGTCGCTTTAAGGTAAACACAGTGTGGATGGAAGAGCTGGAGTGAATTTACTTTCTTCCTTAATGGGCAATGTTTTAAATTGGCCTATCAAGCAAGGAAGGTTATTCTGGCAACTAAAAGTGTTCTCTTCAAAATGATCCTAGAGAGGGTCTGCTTATGAATGTTACCTTTTGTATCAGTTTTGCATGGCACGGTATTTAAGAAACTGGATTGGTATCTGTAATCTGTACACATCATCTCTCTTTCTGTAAGGTTAGTCAGGAAGGTTTATATTGGCTCTTCAAACTATAATTTACAGCAGAAGTATTTTCTGTTATTAGATTGAGGCTGCATTGAGTCGAATACCTTGTTCTGGTGGAAGAATGACCTTGCAAGCAAGATTAAATCAGGTGATAAAGCTTTTACATATGACTGTTCTCTTAAGTTGCTCTTCCACAATTTGAGAATATATAATGTATATCAAAGTTATGCTATATAACAAGTACAATTACTATAGGGGTTTTTTTCCACAGCACTGAGAGTTGTTCCCAAATACGGCTGAATTCTGAATCTGTTTGAAAGATGGTTCTCTAGACTTTACTGCATACGTGCAAATGTTTGATCCCTCCCCACCACCACAAACTGACAACTTTTCTTGTATGTGTGTATGTATACATACATAAAGAGTGTGTATACATATATGTTCATACTACACAGTGTATATTCTGCATAAGACTGTTTATATCTTCTATTTTTTGTACATGGGATGTATTTTTCCGAGTTACTACAAGAATAGGCTGTTCTTGTGGTAACACTGATAGATAGATAAAGGCAATAGATTAAGAAAATGCAGTGTCTGTGAATTAAATCCCTGCAGCTGTAGAGAGGATGTTACGCTGTAGAAGAAAGTGCAAAGTTTAGGTTTCATTTGTTTGGTTGTTTTTTGTCTACTTGAAAGTATAAAGAAAAAGAAAAGAAGGCAAAAATAGAAGTGTAGGTGGAATATAGGAGAGTGCCCACTTGGGAAAGCTCTGCAGACTCTTCTAATAAAAACAAGGGTCTTAAAGTTGTGTTTTAGAGGTCTCTGCAAAGCCTACAACTTCAGCGTTTCCTAAATTGTAATCCCAGGGCTTGTAATCAATTTATCAATTTGAAAATATAAGTACATTTTAGTAAATCAATACTGCCACTCGCTACAGCGGTCTGCTCTTTCCTAAAAGTGTCTCCCTGGTTATCAGCTTGTCCTAATTTGTGTCAGGTTTATCTCATGCAGTTTCATAAGTCACATCGGGGGGGAAAAAAAACCCAAAATACCTGTAACAGTTTAAAAAAAAAAAAGCCAACAACCCACAAATACATACACAGACATAAAAATCATACAAGTTTGTAGGTCTGGCTGTAGTTTTTGGGTGTCAACAGAATGCTAGTAAAGTGTTAAAAAGGATACCTAGTAGGAGTAATAGTAATTTCTTCATTTAAAAAGGATCATTGGATTTTCTTGTATGTTATTATAATCCTTTTTTTTTTTCTTTAACTGTTTCTTTTAGGAAGCCCTGGAAGATCGCTTGGAAAGGATTAATAGAGATTTGGGGTCAATACGCATGACTCTGAAAAGATTTCATGTTTTACGTACCTCTGCAAATCTTTGACAATTCTCTCTTGAATGCAAATATGCTTTTTTTTTTTTGTTTGCACTAATATGTAATGATGCACTCAGTAAATGCAAATTGTTTTGTATTTTTATAAACCCTCAATAGTAGTTTTACAACCATGTTACCCTTTACAAACAGCAATATTTTGTACTTCAAACAGCCACCTATATTTTAAACATATTTTTGTTACACTTGAGAAATCAATGTTTATCCTGTATTGTAATATTTTTAGAAATATTAATTATTTTTAAATAGTGATATTCAATTTATAATAAGAATAAGAAACTAAAAGGCAGCTTGTTTTCAGAAAATGATAGTGTTATCCTTTTGCACTTCGTTTTCCTCACCATTTTATAAATATTTATGGTATGATGTAAATATTAGCCAATAGGAAATTTTGAACTTTAATACAAAAAGCAACATGAATTACCTGTGTTAAAGATAACTACTGTTATGCGATAAATCCTTTTAATTTAAACCTTATAACGTGTATATTTTTCATTGTGACGAAACTGTGAGCAATACTTTGATTAGGGCCGGCTGGCTGCGAATCCCTCTGTGTTTTGCTGGCTGCGTTGGGGAAATATTACTCTGTATTATTTGCTGTCTCTCAACAGTCGCCGTGAGTAGTGTTTTGATACCACCAGTACCAGGATTCGGGAGACTGACAGCAGCCACCCTGTCTCCCAGAGAGCAGCTCTGCTCCAGCCGACGCTCCAGGACTGTAATTACTTAACCCAAGTTACCGTTTTAATCTGCCAGACCGGGGTTTGTGCCAGGGTTCTGGTCCCATACATTTCCAAACCAAATCCAAGCTGTATTTGTGAACATACATATATTTTTTCCTTGGTGAAAAATACATATTTGCTAGTTGGCATCTTGCTGAATTACTGTCCAACATTGATATTTGAGTTTGTATTTTAATATTAAATAAATGTTTAATTAGATTCTTTCCTCCTGCCCAAGAACAATAATAGGTTCTGGGATATTACATCAGCGATAATGTAGGTTTTAATCATATTGTGTGTTTCAAATTCTGTCCTTGTTCAAGATGTTTGGCCACCAATGATGTGATTATAAGGCCAGTATAGCTGTCATAAAGGAAGCTTGAGAAGATCTGATTCTAAAATTAGAGTGCTGTGTTTTAAGATATTTGATGAAGAACTGTCCTACCCATGCACAGCCTCTTTAAAAAAAAAAAACAACCCTATTTTTTGCAGCCACTTCTGCCCTGTGGGTTCTTTTAATACAAGATCAGAGTGAGGGAGAAATGAGGGACGTTAGTTACTTGTTTTTTCCCCTTGACTCTAAAATGTAGAAATTCAGCCTGAATACTTGAAGATAACTTGCTCAAATACACTTCCAAGTACATAGACAGATGTACAATTTTGATGCTATTCCATATTCTTACTTGTAATTTTTACTCAGAAGGGGTTGAGTGAGGAAAAAAGAATCTTGACTTCCTTGAGCAGCTCTACCATTTAGCTGAAGAATTTTTCCCACCATTTTAAGTTAATAACAGGTACAATTTAAAAGTGTCTTTCAAAAGTATCGTTCAGTCAGCAGGGTTTTTCCGAGGAAAATTTCACATGGGTCCACTAATGGTCTTGTTTTCTTTCATCAGCACTACAGCAAAACCAAACAGAATTTTCCTGACAGGCATTAGAAAGGAGTAGGTAAATCAATTCAGCTATTTCACTGCCTTTCCTTATAACCACCCTTTATCTCCACTCCATTCTTTCCAGTGCTATTCATATTCATGTACTTTTTTTTATTACAGCCAGAAAACTGAATTGTGAGTCAGAATTTATTTTTTAATCAAAAGTCCTCCTCCATCTGTTGGAGCTCTTTAGGCTATTTCTGTTCTATTATAACACTGAAGGGGGGGGAGGTGTGAGTGTTGCTCTTGGTAAACTTCTAGGACAACCTTTTCAAATAACTGTCTGGCTCTGGGTGACCTGTTCAGCGTGGTGCCTTCGGCCTGATTCTTCAGAGGGGCAGAGGATCTGCAGTTCCAGATTAAATCAGTGGGAGGCCTGAATGCTCAGTGCTTCTGAAAATCAGACCCGAAGCATCAAAAAGTGGGGCACACGAAGTGCATCTTTACGGTGGAAAACGTGACCGCGCTTGCTGCGTGCTTTGCTGGACGCTGTCTTTTTTTTCATTAATCCCTTTTAAAATGCTTTCCCCTTAACATGAGCAAATTGCCTCGTTCTATATTTGGGGACAAATAAGGACTTCCAGAAGCTTATGCTTCCCCTGAAGAGGACTTTAATCATCTTCCTCTTGCGTTCTTCCACCTGACACCTCCCGGCTATGTAGGCATTTATCACCTTTCCAGATCTACTAGGTTTTGCTGGGAGCCCCAGGCTTTGTTCTGTCTCAGACTGCCCTTGCAAGACACTCCCATGCATAGTTTTCTCTAAGATAATAAACACCACGGCTCCTTCAACTCAGATTTAACCTTTGGAAAACAAAATTTCCGTTTGTCCACATCTCTAAAAAGCAAATAATAATATAAAAAAGAAGGTGGGTCTGTACCATCAAGAGCTTTAGGGTATAATCTACCTTCCACGGGGCACTTTGTCTCTAAAAAGAGGTATAACAGGGACTAGCAGTCCCTGTGGCAATGCAGGTGGTGTTTACAAAGCAAACTGGCTTCGGGGGGTGGCCCTCGGGAGCAGGGGTGATCTCTAGGCAGGACCCCAGGAAGAGCAGGAAGGGGAGCAGGTCTCGGTGAGGGGAAGCGAGGTGTCCTTCAAAAACAAAAACGCAGCAAACTGACGGATGTTTCAAACG
>JAHREE010000285.1:6435037-6574670 GCA_033628505.1 Tringa tobata
GGGCGCCCTCCGCGCCGGGTAATGGCAGGGGGAACCTTCTCGGTAGGTCGCGGCCGGGCGCGCCGGTAGCCTTGGGAGCGCCGTGTGTGAGGCCAGAGCGCACCCTGCCCGCCCCAGAGCCTTCGTCCCGGCCCTCCTCCTCCTCCTCCTCCCTTTCGGGCTTGGATTTCAAGGAATTGGGCTCTGGCAGCGGCACCGGGCGGGGGTTCGTCGTGTGGGGGCCATGAGGGGGGCCCTGCCCAGGTGCAGCCTCCCCGCCTGGGGCAGGAGGTGGATGAGGGGTGAGCCCTGCAGCGGCCTGCCACAAAGAAACGCCCTTGACTAATTACAGTTGAGGAAGAACCCGGTGAGTTTTGGGGGCTCAAGACCCCTTCTGTGGTCAGTGAACGGTGGGGCGGCTGACTGGAAATGGGCGATGCTCCTGAGGCGGTGCCTCCCCTCCGGAGGGCAGGAGATGGAGATTTTTCCCCCCTTCTAGAAAGAGAACGGCCATTCCTGAGCTGGACCATGGGCGAAAAGAGGGGATCCTCTCTGCTGGGCCTGGCGGTCCCTTCTCCTGCCCATGGCTTGACAGAAGGGGCCGTGTCTCGTGTTCCCGAACAACCCTGAGTTCTGTTCTGGCAGCACGAACAACTTTAGCTTTTTGTTAAGCTAAATCATATCTTCACCTCCTCCCCAGCCCCTCACACTCCGCTGCAGGAGCCAAAGCACAGAGGAGGCATCGAGGTGCTGAACGCCATTAGCCGAGCCAGGAATGGGGAACCCCTCAGAGCAGTGCCCCGTTCAGTCAGCAGCACAACTCAGTCCTGTCACGCTTTATGTTAAAGTGCTGTGGCTGAGGCAAAGTTTATTTAAATCGTGTATTTAAGAATAAAAAAGGAAAGTTTCTTCCTGTGTCAGTACCTGCTCTAAAGTGAGAACTTCCATCTTCAATGTCCTCTGAGTGATTGGAAGCAGCTCAGCGGGTAATATGGTGCCAAAAAATGTCTTCAGTCTTTGAAGACATAATCTGCATGGGCTCAGCTCTGTACATGACAGGGGTTCAACAGGACAATGGTGACAGATCAGTCTTCCTGGACATCAGGGCTTAAATAGGAGGTGGTTTGACTGCACGTCAAAGTATCTGTGGCCCGTAGGACTCCTTATCCTCCTATTGCATATTAATTCCCTCTCTGTGCCCACATCTTTTCCCTCACGCTGTATTTTTATCACGTAGTTTATTTTTGTCGTGACTGCCTCGTGCTCCCGAGTAACACAAGAAGACTGACTGCGTTACAGAGTTCAGCGCTGGCTCCTGAGTGATTTTTTTTTCCACTGTTGGGCAGGAGGGTGCTGTTTGTAGGGCAGCCTTTTTCCCAGCCTTTGGCAGACCTCGTGCTGGCGGCGGCCGATGGATCGCTGTGTAGCTGGTTATTCTGACAGGTAACCAGCTCCTCGTCCTGGCTCCGGGCTGCTCGGTAATTGAAACGCCTCCTTGGGAGATACAAAAATAAAAGAATGGCCAGGTATGAAAGCACACTTGCAGACTTGTCCTGGCTTGCTGTTTTTTCACAGGAATGCTGCTTCATGGTCCTTGCAATGTGTTCTGATCGTGGCAGCATCTCTGAGAGGGGAAGAGAAACGAGCAAGCGAGGGCTGGAAACGCAGCTTGATGTGCTTCGTGCTTTTGATAGAGCAGGCTTCTGGTAGGCTGCTAGGTTTCATTAATCATATTTAAGTTTCTGTCACTAACTTTTAATTAAAAGCATGGTTGATACCACTTTAATGAATGTACGGATGTTAGCCATCTTCATGCATAAAAATGCTTTTTAATTCCCTTACTATTCCCTTTATGGCACTTAGATGCTTTTGTTACCATTTAAACAGCATACAGTAGCAGCTGTTTATCTTCTTAATATAACTTTTTCTTGTATCTGTGTTCAGGAAACAGTAGTGGTTTGTGTAAACAATTCCCTGGTATCCTTTAACAATATTTTTTTAAGTAACTTGGCAGAAAGGGTCATAAGTGATGTCTAAATAATGAACTCCAAGGCTCTTGGTGACAGTAGCCCTCAGCCTGACATAACTCTGCCAGAATTCTTAGTTGTTCCTCATGCTTTTGTGAGGTGGTGAGGAAAGGAAAAAGTCCTCAGTGTATTACTTCCAATTCTGATGAACTTAACAAGGATCTTTCCCCCCAAATGATAACTTCTTGTTAAAATATCCTTTCTATTTTGGGTTTGCCTCTGATGGTGTATTTCAATGCGCTTGTCGCTTGTTGTGCATCTAACAGCCCAAGCATTTATTGTGATTTACCATCTGGCATGTGGGAGTTTTATCTAACTTCTCATTTTAGTTGACAGCAACCAGTTTGGAAAGACCTTGTCCTGATTTTCCTTTTTTTTTTTAAATAGAAATTCTCAAAACTTACAACTGACAGTTGGGGTTTTGAATTTAAATAATCTCTTTTTATTCACAATTTGTTTCTGCTTCTGCAAGTTGGTCAAATAGAGAAGCAGTTCATCCTTCAAGCAACCTAATTTAAAGAAGGTTCCTCCAATTAGTCCAAAAGAGCATTAATCTCCCCCCTACGTTCAAATAAAAATGGTGTCATTCAGTTGCTGTCTTGGCAGCCTGGCTGGAAGGCTTCAGAAAATGGCAAGTGAAAGCTGATGCTTACTCCTGAGTGTAGTTTGACTCATGCCATTCAAGCATATTCACGGTGATGTCCTGTTCTAGGGCCAGCAGTCCATTGAGAAACCTTTGTTTGTTTGTTTTCATGTGATTGTTTTTCTTTTAGGCTCCCTCTTGTTGATGCCTCATTTCAAGGAGAAGGGAGGAACAGAAATCAGTGTCTTAACTTTCTCTTTATTTTCTTAGAAAGAAAAAGCAACATCTAAACCCCATGGTTTTCTTAATAGCCAATTTGTCTAAATGGTGAAGATGCCTTCTAAATTAATTTTAAAGCTGTCTGACATAGAGTATGATGCAATTAATATTACTGCTTATCTCCCCAAATTAGTAAGATATGTCTAAATTTAATTTTGAGCCTGAAAGCCTCTTATAAACAAAAATGTTCTGTAGTATTCAGTGTGAATGGAAATGGAGTAATTAATGTGGGGGGAGGAAATATAAAAACCACTTTATTTTTAACTTTCTTTCCCGAGTGTTGGAGGAAATCCAAATGCCACAACATGGTTCTGGGTTAGAGGAGTCTGTGTGAACTCACCCAGGAACTGAAAGGGAAGGTGGCTTCTCTAATCATGGTGTCCATGCCAAGAGTCCTATGAAATTTTAAATCAACAAAGCAGTGAATGATATTTAGATGTTCTTAATGTAAGAAGAACAAATCATTTAGCATGGGGCTAACTCAGATCTTATCCCTTCAGGGAGTTTTAATCAGCACAATGCCAAGTCAGTATGAAGAACTTCTCAAGTCATACTCCTTCATTTTCCATAGGCAAGGTTTTTTGTTGTTGTTTGTTTGTTTGTTTTAAATGAAAATAAATCCTTAGAAGTTCATGGCAAAATGCTTCAATAATCCCCCTGTGGGACTTAGAAACCAGTGGGGAAAAAGGTATCTTTCTTTTTGAAGGCTGGCTGAGGGGATCCAGGGAACCTCCTGAGGGAGGGCAGTGTCTGTAGGCAGAGCTGCTTCCCACTGTCCTGTGACCCTTCCCGAGTGTTGGACACAGGCTTGAGCTTCAGAGGGGAGAAGAAATAAGAGGTTGCTTAGGCAAGTGGAGATAAATAATTGCTGAGCATATATGGGTGCAGGGAGCTGCGTGATTTGACATGAAGGAGCAGGAAGAAATCTAATGAGCATAGGGCTAAAACCTGCCCTGGAGAGCTTGGGTGCATCTGAGGAGATCAGCAAAGGAGGCACTGGCTTTGCAATGAAAGACCATCCGGGAGGGGAAACTGTGCCCCTCACCGAGAGGGGAAAGCCCAGTCCTGCGTGTGGGCTCCCATATACAAGGGACGATCGCAAGGGCAGAATTATCTTGGGTTTGGAGCTCAACGTGGCCCAGGCCAGCGCTGGGCGTGGAAAGCTGCAGGGAAGCCGTCAGCCCTGGCAGAGCGCTCTCGAGTTCAGGAGTGAAGGCATCGGGGTCATTGCTCCTGCGTCCTCCTGCCCCGCTGCCTGGCAGGAGGGCACATACCAGCGCTCTGACTCTGCAGCCGCAATGCCACCGAGGGCAGGAGCGGAAAGCAAACACCTCAGCTGATTAAGAAGTGCTCTGGGCAGAACGCAGCTCTCCGGGTAGGAGCGTGGGCGCCCCGAGCAGCGGCTGGGTCATCCAGCAACTGTCGTAGCAAAGGCTGATCTGCTTCTCCTTACAGAGCTAGTGCTTGGGGATTCCAAGTTAGGATTTTTTTTTTTTTTTTTCTTCTGACTCTAAAACAGCCTCTGGAAAATCTTGCTCAGACAGATTTGAAGAGCTACAACATCCAGAAATCTGCATCCTTGTGGACCTCAAGTTTTTTTCACACAAAAAACCCCCCAACTCTGAGGGTTGAGTATCTTGGATAGTGAGGACTCTGGCACAGCTGTGTTGTGTTTGGACAGATGAGGTTGGTGAGTGCTGTGATGTTCTAAGCAGGAACCTTAAAACTCTCCTCTGCAGGAAAGCAGTTGAGCTTAGGTAAGTTGAAGGGACTCCCTCGATGCGATGAGGAGAAGTGATTTGCCACTCATCCTTTTCTGTTTCTTTAAACAGCTCAGCCTCCTGTCAGAGATCAAATACTGGGATTCTACTCGGGGGTTTTTCCACCAGTTTCTACAGTCTCGTCATGGGTGGGGGGAGCAGAGATCCAGACAATCCAGTCAGGAAACAAGAGGTAGTTTGCTGTAGCTGGGAAGGCACATCTGATCCTTGCAGTATAACAAGGAGGACTTGGGGAAGGGAATAGTGAATGAACAGCTGAAAGTTTCATAATTCGTCATCACGGCAGCAATTCTTGTAACGGACAGGGAAGTTAACTCCGATTTGTTTGGATTGCTGGTGCTTACGTAATGACCGTGGCGCTTCGGGACACTAATTCAAGTGTATTAGCTGTCTTAACCCACAGAGCAATGACCTGAGAAGGCGTTTCTCTTTAACAGTGCAATAACTAATTGGGAGGGTGGGAGCGTGTAATCACATCAGCAGGTTGAGCGCTTTGGCATATCTTGGCACATTAGGGGCGAGGCTGCGTTATCTCCAGCTCCAAAGTAGTTTGATATTTGCATGACTGTTAACTCTGGATGTGTAGTGGGGCCTTAATTCCATTATGTGCTTTAAAAGGTTACGAAAGGATTTCAGGTTTTTATAGTACAGCCGAGGTAAACTACAGTTCAGCTTCTGCCGTGTCCTGTGTGGGTTACTCCTGGGGAGTCTGGTTTGGGACTCGGTGGATCCCTCTGCTGCTTTTTCCAGGCGATTTGGGTTGGAGTCAGAGTTATTACTCCACAGGGAACCCTGAAGGGCCATGGGCATTTCTTAAGAGGTAAAAAATAATGTGTCGCCACCAGCCAGTAGAAGTTTGGAATGAAGAGCAGAACAATTTTATGTATGTATTTATATATAGACATGGTGCAATTGTGTTTTATATATGTTTGAAGACAATTCAATGGGAATAACTTAACTGGTGATTGTAACTTGTTTCAAGATCAATACAAGAACTTAAATATCCTCCTAAAGGTAGAAACGCTGCAGAATCATTTTCTCTATGTGGGTGGCTTACCTATTTTAATGCTACTTTTTTTTTTTCTTTAAGAAGGAAATAGACATTTTATATTTATCATATCAGATGAAATTGAAATCTAAATATTTACATCTTCTTGCTGGATCTGAGGTTGAGCACCAGTTGTAGGCGTTGCCAAGCTGTTTAGTTGTCTCCTTCACTGAGTAGGTTGATTTTCTTCAGGGTGGTGGAGAGATGGAGCCTCATATTTCTGTCTATTATCTTCTAGCCAGTCTCTGCAGCTGGAAATACTTCCCTCTGTGGGCTCGGTGACCTGGCGTTACATTCAGAGGGTGTTCTAGCCTAAACATGCTGAAAGCTAAACATGTGTTATCTCCAGCAGAATGCAGAGTTAACTGCAAACTGTGAAACCGGAGGGGGAGTTCAGGATACGAGTATGTAAATAACTCAGAGATATTTTGTGAAAAAGAACAGAAGGGGAGGAAGGCCTCTCGCTTGCTTTTTCTCTGCTGTCCTCATCTCCTCGGTAGCTCTCTCCGTGGCTGACTTTCAGTGCTCTTTACAAGCAAAGGTGGAAGATCGCTTCTGTTTTAAACAAGGGTAAACCAGTAGCAGACGTCTGAAGTGTAGTGGGTCACAACCCTGTAGTAGAGACAGTAAAAAATCCCAGTGTTTTCTGCCTCCAGTTTTGCTCTATGGTCCAGTCCAACACTCAGTCTTCCTGGGATGTGCTAGCGAGGTGGCTCTTCTTGTGAGGAACCTTGTTTCCAGGTGGGTTGTTATTTTTTGGGCAGGGCTAGTATGGTGCTTTCAGCCTCTGATCCACCAAAGCAAGTTGATGAAGAAAAGCAGATAGCTTGTCTGTTCTCCCTCTCTTCCTTGTTTTTAAGCGTCATTTAGCCAGTCTCTTGGGAGCCATTATTTGTCTAACCTGTATCTGGATTGTAAAATATTGTTCCAAGTTTTCACTTCAACAGATGGTAAACACCTTCCAGCAAATATCCTCAAAAATGTGTTTAGCATGGAGGCCATGCACCCTTTGTCTGTTTTGGGACCACAGAACAATTTTTAATGTTCTCTTTTGCTTACATTTAATGCCTATAAATAGACTTTTCAAAAAGGCACGTTTATCTAACACACTACCTCTGTGAGAGGGAAGAGCATATTTGGGCAAGCCTACTTGAAGGATTAACCTTTTTAGTACAGCTTCTGTGCGTTGGCTCTGGCTTCCCAGTTTTAATCTATCGTTTTGTTTAGAAGAGGAGGAGATGGTTTGACTTGCCTTGTACTCGGTGTGCGCTTTGGTATCTCTGCTTGATGCTTGTGCTCGGAGAAACATTGGAATTGGAAATGCAGCATCACTGTGTTGGTGTGGGGAGGGAGAAGGCTCTGGACAGTAAAATTTTTCAGAGTTATAGAGTCTTATAAACTGGTTTCTAACAGCAATAACTATGCAAAGCTGTAAGGAAAACTGCTCCCTCTGTTTCATAGGTGCTTTTTCTTCTGTGCCTGGCCTTCAGTGGACCCTTGTTAGGTCAAGATCCAGATCTACTGCACCATGTCTGCAAAAACATCCTCTCTGCCTAGACAGCCCCAGTGTAGGGGAGAGAGCCTTTCTCTGTCCTCCTCCTGTCTTTCTCCTTCATGTGGTTGCCCTGGCAGGAAAAGGAGCTTGACATAGAGGGAATAGTTCATTGTCTAATGGAGCATCTGTACTATCAAAGCTAGATATGTTAGAACACTTCCCCCCCCGCTGTCTCTTACGGTGTCTGTATGTCATTTAGCTGACAGAACTTGTGTTTTAGTCCTTGTTATCAAAGTAGAACTGAAAAAAAGAGGTAAGAATGTTTTTATCTTAAACGTCATTGCTAAAAATCATCAGCTAAACTGTGTTGAGAGACTATTTTTATTCCTGGTTTAAATGCAGAGTATAATTTGTCTTTTAGACCTCCTATTGTTCCTAAATCAAGTTTATGGCACCAGTAGCTAGGACAGTCAGCTTCTGATTATAAACAGGTTTGGCGCCACCAAAAAAACCCCTTGAAATCAGTTTGACAACTGTTTGAGAACCACCTTTTTAATATTCTTACTGAGTATTCTGCAGAGGTCTCTTGCAGCGATCTTGTAGATCTTGTAGGTATCAGTCTTTCCTGCATATTTTATTTGACTTGCCATTCAGCTTTCTAGAAGGATATATGCAGATAAGATTTACAAAGCTTTTTAGAAAAAATTACTTTTACGTGGAAACCTGGGATCAGCTAAAGAGTTTACTAAAACTGCTTGTGCTGTACTGGGGGAGTCCAGTTGGTGCTCAGAGTGCCTTTGCTTTTGTTTGTGTTTTCTTGAGGTTAAATCCCTGTTTCTCACCACAGTTTCTCACTGTGACACCCAGGTGGGTGTCTCTGCACCTGTGGAGTGTCAGAGGCTGTGGCCAGGTGAGGTGTACTCAGCCCACTGTGAGTGATGGCCAGGGGGACCTGGGTGAGTCTCGGGGTGCACAGACCCAGCTGGGGGAAGGCAAAGGCAACTAATTACTAATTGGTGCTTGTTTAAGCTTTATCCTTGCAGTCTGTATGGCAGCAGCTGGCCCCAACCGCCTGGCTTGGATAACTTGAGCAGTTACTAAAGGCAGTATAAACACAGGCACACACTAGAGAGCCCAGGGGCTTAGCATTGCAGTTATCAGAAGGTATTCCATCTGGAGGTGGAAAAAACAGCCCTTTCAGGGTTTCTTTATCTCGAGGCTGGCAACGAGCGCAGAGTGAGTGACATATTTCCATTTGACTCATCTGTTGTCAAAATGGTGACACCCTTGAGTCACATTAAAAATGAGACCTTGTAGCTGAATTGGCACATCATTCTGGTAAGCACGGAGCAGGTATTTGTTGGGGTTTTTTTGGTTTTGTCCTTATTAAGAAAATTATTTTTTTCCCCTCCCTGAGATGGGATGAAATTGATTAATGCTATGGCTAATGTTCTGGGTTAAAAATAACAAGAGAACCTGATTCAGGTGGAATGTTTGATGTTAGCTGTAAAGATGTTTAAATAACCTGCTTTACAACTATTTAAAGCCCTAAAAATACAATAAAAAAAAATAAAATAGTGCCCAGTAGCCAGATGGTTGGAAAAGAACTCCCCACGATCAATGAGGCAATATGTAAATATTTTCGATCATTACCACAGTACTGCTGTGTTGACATTGAAATTCAAAGTGCTATTCCATGGGACTCCTCATTGATCAGCAGATGAGCTCTGATAAAACGGAGGATAAAAGCACAATACTGAGCATTATTATGGATTGTAGGTTTCGTTTACAAGGACAGGTTTCCATCAAAGTCTACCGATGAATTTCAAACCCTCTTTAAGCATGTTACTGGGACACTCTGTTTCTTCCCTGGATGTCAAGTACAGATTAAATGGTGTGTTATTTCTTGAGCTGTTTTATTTAAGGTGAAATACTGCAGAGTTGACTAATTTTTCTATGCTAATTGCCACATTTATATGGGAAAGGGCAAGGTGGAAGCTGATGCAGAGTTCTCCGCTTGAAATATACCCAGCTAGAAATGACTGGAAAGTAATATAAATCAAATGGTTGAACTAAAATAAACTTTTGGAAAATAGGTCCTCCTAAAAGCAGGCTGTAGAGACCTTGTCTGGTTGATTCACTTAAAAAATCTTCTCAGGGGTGATAGCATTCTCATGCATAAAACATGAAGTGCCTTTACCATACACAGGTGCTGAACCCACCATGAGGCTTTTTTTTTGTTTTTCTCCTCCTCCCCTGCTTTTGTGCTGCTGGGAAAAGAATCTCGTGGGTTATACTTCTCTCAGGGGGGAGTGTGGAACTTGATTCTAAATAGATGCTTATAAAAGCTGCCTTTTAAGATCTGAATCCGTAACTGCCCACCTCAAAACAACATCCTGCTAGCACAGAGCGTGGTGCTGCTGTTTGCAGTTCCTGGGATCCCACCGTGGAGGCAGGTCATCCTCTGCCTGGGAAGCTGAGATGTCCTGGAGGATGTGGGGAACAGGTTCCCACTGTCAGTGTGCGATGTTAAATGTGAACTCTGCCCACTTCACATAGACTGATGTGAGGTTCATAAAAAAAACATAATTATAAGGGTGCATATAAAGTGTAGGTTGGGGTTTTTTTAATGTATTTTTTTGGATCCTAATCAGAGGAATGGGTTGTAGCACTTCACATCCCAGGGAATAATGACTTTTAAGAAATGCGGGAGAGGGCTTTGCAAATGAAAAGCTCATTATAGCTACAGCCCAGGCAGCTTTCTGGAAACATTATGCTGTTTGCTTTCTCTCCCTTCCCCTTGGGTCTGGCTGCTCACAGTGAGGCCAGGACCCTGCACTCCTCAGGGAATGTAACCCCAGAGGCACTTCAGAGGGTCCAGATGCTACAAGCATCAGACAGGGGAAAATGGTTTAGGTGCCTTTCCAAGCTGCTCGTGTTTTCTAGTCAACTGCTGCATTTATCTTGCACGTTCATTAATTTCCTGGCACATCCTGGAGCCTGTTCCTCTGATTACAGAGTTCTTCAGGATTTTGAATTTATTTCTTTCTGGTTTGTTGCTTTTTAGTTGTTCACTTACCTCCCCTTAGTGTTTTAGGGTGACTAACTGATATGAGAACAAAAACCACCTTCTCTGCTGATAAAGGACTCTTGTGACTATCTGTGGTCTGAAACTGACGCTTGCAAACCCCTGGCATGCAGCGTTTGACCACAGCTGACACTTGTTAGGGCTTAGTATTTATTAATGCAGATTGTGCAAAAGCATTAGGCTGAGCTAAAGCAGCTGTGGTGGTCGCTAGGAAGAGTTTTGCCAGTTCCTCTATTACTGGTAGTGCTGTCAGTGTCTCTGTCTTTGTGGAAACAGCACGCGAATCTTGCCTTCTACTGCCTTTGCCCTTGCTCGGCAGGACTTGGATCTGGGGTGTGAGGCCACGGTGTCCTGGTCTGTGGTTGTCACCGAATGTGTTTGTTCAGGGGGCGAAGTGGGAATTCTGCCCATCCCACCAATGTGAAGTGTTTTAGTGGGTGGCAGTGATGGTACCTCCCTAGGAGCAAGGACTGAAAAGTGGAGCGCAAGGCATCAGTTAAGCAGAGAAGCCTTCAGAAGCCAGCAGAAAGCATCGTATAATTAATTGCCCTCCATGGAAAGGTAAATGCCAGTTCTGTTAGTGTCATGTCGTGTTTTCATGTAGTGCTAAAAATGAGCCGCTTGCCACCTGCTGAGTGGCACCTCTTCCTCCTCCAGATTTGCATGTGAATCTGTCTGCTAATAGCTGTGGTCTGCTTTCATGTGCCTCCTGTGATGAACTATTGCTGATGAACTAGGGTGCTGCTCCAAAGACAAATGTGGTTTTTGCATGGGTTCATGCTCGGATGCCCAGAGACTTCCTTGGAGAGACGCTTCCCTGAAAGCCTTTTGAGAGAGGGAGGGAGTTTGTAACATTCATCTTTGCAAATTACCTATAATAAAAATGTTCTTCTAGCCTTTTGGGAACTCTTGCATTAACTCTCGTTTCTCAGTGTTGTTGGGTTGCTTTTTCCTGGTGGTTTGCTTTGGACAAATGTTTCCCTTGTTTAATAATGCTGAAGTCTCCCACATTTCAGTAGTATAATTTTAAAAGATAAGCAGTTTCAATTGTGTATTTGATTGCCACTTATCACAAAATGTTTCTGAAATGTGAACAGAGTTAATTATTATCAATCTAAAAGAGGCTTAAAAGTGACAATTTTTAAGCTTAAATTTTCCATTGGTGGTCTGCTCTCACACCTAAAAAATAAGTCATTTAAGAATAGCATCAGTTAGGCCTCTGCAAACTGCAGTGAGTTTTAAAAGTGATGACTTGGGAATATAGTCAAGGTGAATTGTGTACGATCATTCCAGAAAACAGGTTTTATAATTATGTCATAATGTCCTAGACTACAGTAATCATCTCTTACTTTCAGTGTTTACTGTAGAGAAAATGCTGCTGTTTATTGTTTTCCCAAAGGCAATACTTTCAGTTTCTGTTGTTCAGAAACGTTTTTGCTTTTAATCACTTTTGATTTCAGTACTGTTAGCAAGTGTGTAGAAAACTTTGTCTTTCTGTTTGGAGTAATTGTTTCAGACTTGCTGTCACTGAAAATAAGAAGTTTTGTCATCCTTCCCCAATGTACAAAAAGGGAAAAAAACCCAACCCTGAAACAAAAAAGAACAAAACAGGTAGGAAGATGGATTTTTTTTCTTAAATTGAGGAAGTTATGTGTCTGTGCTTCCAGGTTTGTGTAGCTGCCCAGTGAGGCTTTCAAGATTGCCCCCACAGTGGGTCAGCTGAACACTGAAACTCTTTCTGAAACTGTGGGTCCAGGCTCCTGCTAATTCTGAGAATTGCACTCTATTCTGCAAAACCAGTGAAACGGAGCAGGGCTCTGGGCTGACTCCATTTTAGGAAATATATTGACTTAAGTGTAGGTTATTGTGAATGTTCTTTTTGGGAGGATGTTGCGTATCCAGCATCTGTAGAAAATTGTCTAGCTTGTAAAAAGCAGATATAGAATGGATATTGATGTGCACTTGATGAGGAGTCAATTACTGTATAACATTTAAAAAGTGGTGAGACTCAATCAGGCTAAATGGGTTAAAAACTATGTAGAAATAATGAATCTTTTTAAAAAGGAACGGTAACATGAGGATTCTTGTTTACTTGCAAATCAGTGTGGTAGAATGGCTAAAAGGGCTAATGAGATACTTGCTTTCCTGGAAAAGCATTTCAAAGTTCAAATGCAAAGCAAAATTAAAATGCTAGATTTAAATATATTTCCATCATACAGATTTGAATTGGTGATTTAGAGTGAAAATCCTTTGGGTTTTAAATCATAGCAGTGTGTATAACAGTAGGGGAAGAATCACTGTAAATTGCCTTTCATGAAAAAAAAAAATCACTTAAAGTATTCCTTAGAAATTTAGTGGGTTAATTCTGCCTGAAAGCACACACACAAATTTTTGATACGGGTTTGTGTCTGTCAAACCATCAAATATTTTTCTTCAGTTGATGTCAAGATGTAATTTTTAAAGTAGCAATGATTTCCACTGTTAATTGTGTTGTGCGCCTGCAGAGTCCATTTTATTTGTGATCTGGTCTTGACTGTATTAATACTGGGAACAAGAGTGGTAGTCAATAAAAAAAAAGCTAAGATTCAGCTTTGTAGGACACTGCAATCATATTTGGGTGACACCAAGGAATGGGATCCAGTACTCACGTGTCTCTGTGTGTGTGTGTGTGTTGCAAATACTGAATTGCAGCTCATCCTGGGTTGCTGGACCAGGCTGGCTGTTCAGATTTGGAGCTCTCAGCTCTCGAAGCTCCTGGCAGAGCTGAGTGAACGCTGCAGTAGCGTTGTGTGGCCAGTGTTTCCTCTGTGCTGTGCGCAGGAGGACACAGATGTGTGGTGGCTGCTTTGAGACCGCAGTGGAAAGCTGTACGTGAGCCAGACCTAGCACATGGGAATCCCTTGTTTTTAAAAGTCAGATCAGGCTCGTAAACCTTAGATCTACAGACTGGACCTGTAGTTTCCAGCCCAGACAGATCCACATCTAATAGTTGCATTGCAGAAAGTTTTTAGATGGGTTAAGCAACTTGCTGCCCAACTCTTTCAACTTTTTAAAGCCAGGCTGGGAAAGCAGAAGTGGCATTTAGGCTCCATGCGACTGGCTCAGCTGTGAATCAGCAAGTGACGTTAATAAGCATTTGTGGACTAAATATATTTTTAAGCTGTCTGGCTGCTTGCTCTTGGTGAGATCTCTGAGATTAATGGTCCTGAAATGTTACTCACGTTTGTTTGCTCTTCCTTTGGGATGAATCTGACCTGGGCAGGCACTGTTATTTTTTTTTAAATTGCTGTGCAAGAAGGTGCAAGACTAAAGAGCAGTTACTTGTTTCTTAATTGTTGATAAGACATAAATCTGTCTGTTAACTGACGCAGAGTATCGCAGCCAAAGCTATCAATGGTTTTTCCAAGCACTTCAGGTTCTTTGGTTCAGGGAACAGAGAATATAGGTAGTTTGGTTTTTTTGCAAGCCATTGGTTGTGGCTTGGATCCAGGTCCCGTTGAGGAGAAGCCTTTCTTGTCTCAATATGGACTGAGATTTGCGTGTTCTGCTGCAAACCACAGCTCCTGCTACAGGGAAGGACAACTGTGCCCTTCCTGACCTGAAGGGGAAATGAATATTTCTGCTGCTGGGGAGTTCAGCAAACTAAGGTAGCTTTAATCTGAGCCGGTGGTTTTCAGGAGTGTGTGGGAGCTGCTGAGGCCTGGTTGTCCTCCCCACACACATAGCCAAGCTATCTTCTGATCTTGGTTGACTTCCTGAAGCCGTGCTGGCTGCCCTGTGGGTCGCTTGTCAGGGGAACGGCTGCAAATGCTCTGGCCATCCCTTCTCCATCCTCCCTGTTAGACCTCATGCTACTGAGAGACGTTGCTCTGTCCTGGCTGTTGCTTGGAGGACACTGGGGGCAGGCAAAGCAAGGATAGGGCAAGAAATTAAAGACGACCTAAAGGAACATGAATATACTTGGGGAGTGATGGCTGGGAGGGGGGAGCACAAGTGTGTGCCCTAAAGTGCAAGCCAGATGCTTTAAAAGCAGCATTAAAAACAAGTTTCCAGTGGTTGGAAGTAATGATGAGACTCTGCCTGAAGGAATCTCTTAGAAAGGCAACTGGCTGCTTGGCATAACGAAGCAAACCACATAAGCTGCTCAGCAGGTAATGGTTACAAGTTCCTTCTGGCCCTCAGCTCTCCTGACAAAAATCAGCCTTGGGGGAAAGCAGGTAGCTGATGGTTGGAGAATGAAGTGTAAATGGGCTGCCTGGGGTTGACATTTCCTGAGCTGTGTGGGAAGGAAGCTGGATCTGTCCTCCTGGGTGCTGCTGGTTCACCGCCCCTCAGGCCTGGCCGCGCCATCCTCTGCAGCAGCCATGGGAGGTGCCTTCTCCTCACCCCTCCAGGTGTGGAAGGACTTGTGGGGTTTATAAAGGCAGCTCCAGCTCTGTTTCCACCCTCTGACATGGCATCTTGCCCTGTCTCCAGGGAACTATCTGGAAGAATGCTGTGATGTGATGTCTTTTGTCTGTGATGTCCCCTTTGTGGAATTAGTTCAACACCCTATTTAGAAGGGAAATGCCATAGGGGGGAGTTATGGTATTGTACAGAGGGAGTGCATGAGAGTGGTCACTGCAACGCGTGCGTGTGTGTATTTTTTTTCTTTTTTTTCTTTCTTTCTTTTTTTTTTTAAATTTCCATGAGTTAAAGATGACGATGACTCATGGCTTGGAACGTACTTTAAATCCCCGAGGTGCTCATTGCCGCCTACTATCACGTATTGAATTTCTGACATACCGGAGGGATGTCTGCAGAGAAACTCTGATGTGCAATTATAAAATGTTGTAGCTTTATGTTGTTTGCATAGGAGCCATTAGCATGGTATAACTGTGAAAATAACGCAGCTTTATTCTTGCTGTTGATTTCCCATGGGCAGGGCAGTTAAGCAACTGTGTTTTATCTTTCCCTAGGATGTTGACACATGTGGACCAACAGTGACATCCTCTTTCAGCAATGCTGTCTTTACTCCCTCCTGCATTCAGAAGCATCTAGAGAGATTTTTTGCAGAAGGTAGGTTCTGGCATTTCAGCTGGATGGCTGTTCTTTTTCTTCTATATTGGAGAAAAACATTTAGATGTTACTAGGGAGAATGGTAATGAGTCTGACGGATACGAGCTTGCTGCTGGTGAGAGAGGGGATTAACCTTAGCTTGGGTTCCACTTGAATAGATGCTCGGGGGAAACGCGATAAAATGGAGTCTGGAAGAATGGCCGTATGAGTTGCCTTTGAGAAGGGCTTGGCAGTCACAGGACATGGTTGGCTTAAATTGCACAGACGTGTATTGGTAATAAACCTCTTTTTAAAGAAAACTCACGCTCCCCACCTTTTTCTGCTTAGTCAACATCCTTGTTTATTTAAAATCTTTAAAATAATTAAATTTAAAGGGAGAATGGCTGCACAGGATGTGCAATTAACATAAATTCTTTGTGTATATATAAACCTTGTGTAGGTATTTTCCCCCCCAAAAAATCTTAACCTTCTTGCATTTTATTTATGTTGAAATAAACAGTGTGCAGCCTCTGGTACTGCCATAAAATTGGTGTTAAATTCTACCTTTTTTTGTCCTCTGAACTTTCAATTTGCTTTATATTGCCAGGTGGATTGACATGCAGAACTTCCCTGGTAAAGAGTGTAGATGGGGAAGCAAGTACCCTGGGGTGTTTTTTAACAAGTAAATTTTAAGAGATTTTATGCTTTTTTTTATGAATGTGTGTACCTGCTGCTCTGTTACATTGTAACCTATGGAGTATTGCTTGTGGGTTCACTGTGTACGTGTCCAGCTCTCGCCAGACCTCTTTGTGTGAATTCTAGAAATGTGTATCAATAGCGTTAAATCTGCTTATAAAATCAGTGGCTGGACAGGAGATTTTCAATAGATGGGGTGTCAGCCTTTAGACTGACTGTGTAGTTTTACATCTCCTTACAGCTCCAGTACACTCCTCACCATTCAGATTTTTTCTCGTGTATCAGAAAGGGTGTTTTTAACTCTTACCTCCATCAAATGTTTCTCTTTGTGGCAATACTGCGGTAGAGCAACTTTGCATTTTTGCTGCTGGATGCTAAAACTAAAAAATTGCTGTTTTTTTTTTTGTTCTAAAGCAATGAATTGCTGGGAAGAACAGAGAAAGGAGGAATGAGTTTGGATCTGAGACTGTTGACTTACCAGACTGAAATGTGTTTTCAGTTTTCCTGGGTTTCAGCAGTTACACTGAAACCGCAGTGACACCAGCTCTGTATTAACATGCAATATCTTTATCAGAAATCCTTGAAAACTGAGGGTGACTTGAATTCCTTAATTATCTCCTGTTGGGAAATTGGCTCCCAGTGAATTCATCACCATTCCCCATGACAACTGCCTTCGTGAAGCCCCTCTCTTCAGGATTAGCAGGGCCAAGGACCAGTCTGGGTAGGCTGCTCCCAGTGCTGAGACTTGTCCCTCTGGGCTACCTGACTTCCTCGGGAGAGAGCCCAGCAGCTTCTCTTCTGCCCACCACAGCTCTCTGA
Source organism: Tringa tobata (assembly GCA_033628505.1). Taxonomy (NCBI): domain Eukaryota; kingdom Metazoa; phylum Chordata; class Aves; order Charadriiformes; family Scolopacidae; genus Tringa; species Tringa tobata. The sequence goes on from JAHREE010000285.1 coordinate 6,451,870, forward strand.
AGGAGCTGTGGACAGGCCTCTCTGGGAAGAAAAGCTGCTGTCAGCAGCTTTAACGGAGGAGTTTCTGCTCGTAGACATTAATTACCGTGTGGGAGCTGAGGGACAGCATCTATGCCCCAAGAGCTTTGCTTCCCTTCCTTTAGGTCACACATTCCCCCTTTGCTCCCCTGTAGGCTGTTGTAGAGGAGAGTGTGTTTCTCTGAATTAGTGGTAACAGCAAAGAAGAAATGCAATCCTTGGCAGTGTTTAGGGTTTGCTTTGCCCTGAGGCGGCGACTCTACTCATTTCACTTGCCTGAAGGACTTAACAGAGCTGATGATTCTCGGTAACAGGCACCAAAGTGGTCATTAATTTCCTGGGCAGGTGAGGGGAAACTGCCTTCAGAATTGTATTCACAGCAAAATGAATCCGTGTGGCTTGCGTCACTAGAGAGCAAACAGTGTTTGTGGATTGGCAGGTAAGGAATGTAGGGAGAAAAATGGGGTTTAAACCTTGTCAGGGAGTGCAGCATTCATGAAAAACAAAGAGCTGAATAGCAATGTCCAGGAAAATGCTGTAGGCATCAGGTAATTTTCCCCTCTGTTCTGCCAGCATTCCCGTGCAGCCCTTTGTTTTTCCAAACTTGGAGGCTTTGAATCCAAGCTGCTGGGCAGAGTGAAAATAATGGGAGGGGGTTCCTCTTCGAGTCATACCTAGGAGTCTTTTGCATAGAATTATTTCAAAATCTAGGAAAGTGTCCTCAATCCCTGGTGCAAGCAGAAAGGCAGAGCAGAATCTAAGGGGCATGTGTGCAAGCTGTAAGTGCCTGTGGTGGTCAAAGTGTGGCAGTGGGACCTTGGCAAGAGGGCAGCGGGGGAAGCAGTGTGATGGAGGAAAGATGCTGATGCAGAATGAGGAGGTATGTGCTGCTCTGTCCCTCAGCATCCTCACTTCTAGCTGTCCAGGGGCAGCTAGAACTGCAGAAGCCTGGATGGGATGAGGGGTGAGTGTTTCCCTCTGTGAGAAGAGGCAGAGACTGATGTTGAACAGGAGGCTAATATTTAGGAGAGGGGAAAGCAAGTGGAATCACAGGGTGCCTTAGCCTGAGAAGTTGCAGGGCAGGCTGGGGACAGAGGTCTTGTGTGCTGGGGAAGTGGTGTCCACTCTAACTGCTTTGTGCACATCACTGAAGGAATGTATGGTGTCCTGTCAAAAGGAAGCACAGGTTTGCTTTGCAGTTGGTTCTTTCTAATGCCCCTCTAGTACTCCCTGCCTTGCCTGTAGTGCCTGTCTTTGTGTCTGTGTCACGCTGTGCTGTGATTTTTTAGGTACGTTTCTACTGCTGTCTGCGTAATGTGACAAGCTTTTCCACTTCCAGAGCCCTGTGCCCTTTTATATGGACACAAATTGGACTGAATCTTACTTTTTCTGCGCCCTGTACTTACCTGGGGACTTTACTGTGTGACCTGTTAAATGAGGATTGTACCCCTTGTAAGGGGTGAGTTTGTGGAAACTGACTGTGAATGTGACTTCTCTGTGAATGCAGAGAAGTCTATCCTCATGTTGGATCCTTCATAGACTATACTGCAAAACACTTTACAGTGAGTTAGATCAAGGCGATAACACTTCAGAGAGCTGGGTGATGTCTGCTTTTGTGCTGGCACGGAGAGGAACCCTGTTTGGCAGCGTATCCGAGCAGTACAATTGTGGCATTCCCCTATCTCAGCGTGTGGAGGTTGTGTGTTAGTGTGGCACTTGTTACCGTGCCAGGCAGGGAGAAGGGGGGGGGCTGCTAATAGGTAAAGGAGGGGGAGTGGGATTTCATAAAGGTAGGAGGTAGTTACAGGTAAACTGAGTTAAACCTGACAGTCTAGGACATAAATATTTGGAAAGGTACAGAAGGATCCCCTTTCAAAAAAGACAGTCGCCCGTATAGTCTGGTGCTATGAACTTTCTAGTGGAAATATGGGTGAGTTTTTGCTTTTGGTTGTTTTCCTCCTCTTGCAATAGAAACAGTAGACACGAGGAACTGTTTGGACATACGTATTTAACTGGGAGGAAAGAGCTGTGACAGTGGTGTGGTTGTAACCACAAACTAACTGACAGTTTCCTGCTGCAAGTAACTTTCTATAGATCTAAACCTTGTTCATTTGTGTTTGTCTGTGCTGTTTAAATATCTGAGGAAGATTCCACTGCTTCTAAGCTTTTTGTTTTTGACAAAGTCTTTGTTGTAGTAATTTGGGCAATGGTGGCGTGAAGAGAGATCATTACAGCACTAATATAAATTCAGGTGAAGTCCGGAAGGCTTCTATATTTTACAGTCTTTTATAATGTAAAAGTCAAGAAGCAACTCTATTAAATGTGTCAGACTGGTTTTGCAATTACATTTGCATGTACAAAGCTCTATTTATTTCTGAGGAGATAGGATGTAATCACGTGAACCTACCTGTGTGGCTGAGACCTCTTCATCTGATATTTCCGTGGCATCATTACTTTTAACTCTCCTGCCTCCTCTCCATCCTTCTCCCCTGCGATGTGTTAAATATCACGGCTGCAAAAATGAGAGCACGTTTTTCCCTGCTGTTCCCATTCCAGCTGGAAAACTTGGACAGATCCTTCCCTTGTGGTTTGTGATACTGTAAATAAAGGCTTGGGAGGTCACACGTTTTCCATCTCAAGTTATTTTGATTCCAGTGCTGGAATTGGGGGAGGGAAGGAGGAGGGAAATAAATAATAAAAAAAAAAAAAGCAAAACCCCAAACTGTTCTGGCTTATTGTGGGAAAAAGAACTTATTAATGCTAAGGAAAAACAATTGGAAAAAAAGGCCTTTACAAAGAAGACTTAGCCTTTGACTAAGGCTGAGACTTGGAGAATTAGGGTCAAGGATTTCAAAGGAATCTTCTATTAAGCTTTGAAAGAAAAGTTACATACAAAGTAAAGTCCCTGAACTCCAAGCTCCTGCGATCCGCTGCTGTTCTTGGACAATTCTGAAAAATTTGCTGTCTACCTTTAAAGGCATAGTGGTGAGTAATTTTACCTATGTTCATATAAGTATGGTTATTCATATGCTTAAATGTCAGTTAAATGGGCTTTTAAATAAGGACTTGAGAAATTCTGGTTGTGGGTCTTACTGGCTGTGATGCACCTTGTGGTTCGGCTGGTCTGAGTCAAGGGCAGTACCTGGTGGTCTGAGGCACGGTGGGTGGAAAGCGTGTATGCACACTCGCTCGGGATAAATGATGCAGTTCTGCCTTCTGAAAATCAGCACAGAGCAAGCACAATGTGTTGCGGTGGCTGTGACTGCTGCTCTTCACGGCTGGTGTCCTATATCTGGCAGGCTTGGTCTCCTCAGCTGCGTCCCTTTCCATGTTGTGGTTTGGGGCTTTGAATATTCACAGAAAACGCTGCTTATGTTTAAACTTACATTTCGTATTTTTGCTTTTGGTATTTGTATAATCCTGGTTTGGGTTTACTAAGAAATGAGCTCAGAACGAGGTCTGTTGGGCTTTACTACTGGGTGGTGATAGCAGAGTATGATTAATATTGGCTCGCAATGGAGAAACTAAGAGTTACTGGCAACCGTGTTGCTTACTTTTGTTGAGTTTTGAAGAGGCCTTTTCCCAGTAAAGATTTTTCTGTTATTTTTTTATCAAAACAGGATACAAAATGTGAATATAATTTGTCACTACAGAACTCGCGTTGTACCTTGACGGTACAAAAGTATTTCTTTTTCCATAAACTGTTATATTTATAAATGTACAGCAGGAACAAAAGAGAAACATTCCACATCTAGATGTTAATCTCTGCACAGGATAGTCTTTTGATTCAATAACTTTTCTTCCTTGATCTTCTTTTGTGTTTTTTTTCTTTAATGGGCACATGACATATGGACATAAAAAATAATGGCCCAATTTCACCCCTGTTGTAGCTCATTGACGTCATTAAAGCTACAGCAGGGATGACTTGGCCCAGATTTTTTAAAAATAAGACCTGATGAACAACCCCTCATGGAAAAGCTCTATAGAGAAGGTTGTCCTGAACATAGCATAGGGCAGATGCTGTGTAATTCACTGTGACATTCAATAAAATTCCCGTTGGTGCCCTTCCTGTGAAAGGGAGGTGGAACCATTCCTGGTGGGGACAACAAGGCATGTGCTTGTGGGGCTGCTCTTACCGTACCTTAATGGTGTGATGGAAAGGGGTAGTTAATGAAGTGAGAGGAGGCCACTTAAAGTAGAGGTAGATCTGGGTGGAAACCTGACTCGCTTGGAAGTTATCAGAGGTGTTTTCTCTACATGAAGACTGGGCTTGCATGTGGTGAGCCAAAAGGTAGAGACCATGGTAGAAATGATCTGTGGAAAACTTTTGCCTTAGGCAGGTTGTTAGGAAGACTGTTTGTATCTGTTTGGTCTTTTTGTACGTTTTTCTCACTGTTGCCCAGTGGTAGTGTTCTCTGCAGCATCAAAGTATTGTCACAGAAGGATTAGCCATCTGAACACGACAGCTCTCCCTCCCCTGCTGTACAGGGGCACTCACAGGTTCAGTATCTCAAGGTAGGTCTAAGCTGCAGCTGCTTTTGCAGGCCATTGCCCCCTTCATAACTTGGCATAGAAATTCCAGGGAGTGTAGGTGAAAGAAGACGATACAATTCATGGCAAAAATAGTGAATTTGACCTTGACTTAAATGCTCAGTCTGAATTAAGCTGAAATGTGCTTTGAGATCTGAAGAAACTGAAACCAGAGACAAATGTGAAAGGTTCTCAAGAGCTGTTGACTGCTTTCCATTTACTAAAATAGCGGTAGCGATTCATGGATGGCAATTCCGAAAATCTTTATGCTAACTTACAAAGTGACTGTTTTGCTTGCAGTTATTTATAACTGCAGGAAGAAACACCCTTTAAAGAGCAGTCAAAACCCCAAAGCTCTATCTGTGGTGGGTAAACGCTTGATCATTGTTTGTATAGCCAATATTCATTGCCTAGGGCATCTTTAATTTAACTGATTTCTTGGTTCTTGGTGGTAATAACCGTATCTGGCTAAGACAGGTTCTCTTGCAGTGAGTCCAAGAAATCAGTTCTTTTTCTGATGCCAGACTCTTCTGGTCCACTGAATATAACTGCAAGAACACATAGTTCCCAAGAAGGAAAATGCTTACTGTGTTTTTTGGTGACAGCTGAAGCTAACTTGGGGAGGGAAAGATGGAGCGAATAGCACTCTTGCCTGCTTATGAGAGCATGTTCATTTTAAGGGAATTTAAGTCAGAAAGTTTTTGTCAGTTGAAAGCCAGAATAGTGTCAAAGTGACATTGACTAGTATATATAGTGAAGGGAGAATTAGATCTTTAAAAAGTATTCCGTCTTTTGATTAGTCATCCAAAACTCTGCTGGTAAGACAGGGAAAGAAATCTGGACTTAACCTGATAAATGTCCTTCTAATGGTGGAAAAAGTCAGAAAACCCAAGAATTTAATTCATGATACCCAGAGAGACCATCAGTGGCTGGCAGCAGACTTCTAAGGGAGAGTATTAATGCTAGTGAAAGTAGAGGAGAGGAAAAGGTAACTGAAAACTCTGAAGCCTTAAGGGCTTTTGGAAGTAAAAGATATTTGATGTAATGCAGATAAGGATGACGTTGCCGTCTTTTTATTGCATAGAATACGCCCTTATCTGATGAAACTGTCCTGCTTTGAGATTCTCTTTCCTTGTATTGTCTTCCTTCATCCATTGCAAGTTCTTTTATGTCATTGTGGGTGGACCTGTTTAGGGTCTAATCCTAATTCCACTGAGGCCGAAAGCAGAATTTTCTAAATTTGAAGAGAAGCCACTGTAGGTGGAGCCCCCGCCATCTCCCTCCAACCAGACTGATGAGCAGCATGAGTTGAATGTGTGTGCCAGATCCAACAAATGATTATTGGAGAGAAGGGTTGAAGAGAGAATTCGGAGTAAAGAGAATGTTTGAAAATCCTTAAATTGTATATCTTTTTGACTGACCCATAGAGTTAATTTTCCAGAAGCAGGCTACCTTGTGATGGGTCTTAGTGGAGTTCCAGGTCCCCGATACAGGAATGATTAATTTCTGGGATATATGATATAGAGAGCCTTGTCTGAGGCTTTTCTGTCATTTGAAACACCAGTGCGTGGCTGCACGCGTCGCACACGCATCCCCAGGGTGGATGTAGGTTATCAAAGAGATAACCCCGGCCGAGCCCCAGCACTAAAAGCATTCTGGCAGCTGTGGTTGCGTGGCTCTGACCACTTCTGATTGCATCATGGCTTTATAGCTTCCAGTGGAAACTGTCCAAAAAGCACCAGTTCTCACCAAGATGGTATGTTCTGCAGCACAAGTTTGCGTTAATCTCTGTGCAGGGGCTTGCTGGCTGTGAGTGGAGAGAAGGAGGCACCAGCCCAATGAATTGACTAACTCTCTCGTGTATCCATTTTGTTTATGAAGAATGATGAGTTGAAAATCAAGATGCAGATCAGGAGTGCTCCAAGTATCTAAAGAAAATCCTTTGACTGTGCTATGTCTGCATCATCTCAGCAGTTGTGTTTATTAAAAAAAAAAAAAGTGGGGGGATGCAAATACCATATTTGTTCAGATTAGAAAGGAATTTGGGGATGGAGCCTTAAAGAAAAGGGGAACCGTTCAGTGCTGAAGAAGAACTTCCAATTTATTTGATTGGAAATTTTAATCTATTCTGGATGATTTAAGTATTAAGCTCTAGAGCAATAGGCTCCCTTCAGCTCACCGTGTACTAAGTGTTTAGGTTCCACTGGGTGCTCTTAAGTCCTATGGAGGCCCATAAGGTTCAGCTATATTCTTATGCAGAATGACAAAGAACGAGGAAGGGGAAACTTTCTGACAGCACTATTTGTGTTTATAAAATAACTGTCTAAGAAAATAACCTTGAAATTAATTCGAGCTATTCCCTTGATCAGTGACTGTACTCTGTCTACTAATTCTTCTGTATATAGCTAGAACACAATCTACCAATAAGTTGGGGGTTTTTTTTCCTCTTTTTTATTATGTTGAGGTTTATTTTGATGGATTATGTTTCTAGGTAACTGCTGAAGGTTACTTCTGGGAAATGCTGCCAGAATGCTTCTTAACATGTGACTAGACCCAGGTAGATTCCCTTTTGAATTATCTGGCTGTTCTATACATCCTCCGTGAGGGGCAGTGACTGTGCTGAAGTGCGCGAGTCCTCCCAGTTCCCTGCCCACGCTGGGCCTGGAAATAACTCTGCCAATAGTAGAAATGTCACAGCAGGAATGACTCGCTGGATGTGCCCAATTCCAGTTATCTAAATGAGCTGTGATCTTGGATTTAACATGCTGTTTCATAGCTAAGATAAGAGGCACATGAATTAGATTATTGTTGGAAAAAAATAGAGAGGTGCTGATATAAATACTTCTGTGAGAAGTTTAGCAGAGCATTAGCAAGTCTTTTTATATTTATGAACAACGGTGGTCAAAGTAGTATCCTGCAAAAGATACTTTCCACATGATACGAGCTCCAGTCATTAAAAAGGCATGAATCAGATTAAGAAGTGTAAGGCTTTTTTTATTTGCCTTTGAGTCTTCAGATGTCAGTGCCAGCTTTAATCAGCAGCTTGGGCTGCGTTGGCGAGAAACCACCCTGTGAAATGGAAGAAGGGGACTTGGGCAGAGATGTTCCTGAGAGTGGCTTAGGGGCTCCCCAGCACCCGGGAGGTTACTGCCCCACAGGTACTTTGCCTCTCAAGGATTATATGAGCAGTCTTGTCCCTTTCATGGCTTCATCACCAGCAGCCAAGGGTGTCCCTGAGGATTGTGGAGCTGAGGAGGTGTTCAGCAGAGGGGCAGTCGCATGGATGGCGGAGGTGGGTGAAGAGCACTCCTGCCTATGAGTGACACTCCTGGATAAGAAAGTGCAGTACCTGGCAGAAATATCACAAGTCTTGTGATAGCAATGGTTGGCAGCTGACTATTGACTGTAAGGTCTCTTAGGTAATTGTTTGATGCTATTCTTTCAGGTGGACTTTAAAAATACTACTTCCTCTCCATTCTGGCCGTTTCCTCTGCAGGTGGAGCAAACATCTTGATTAATTTCTCTTGTTTCAAGTCAACCTTCTGGTCTGTGCTCTCCATTGCTTTGAGCACCCTACTGTGTTTCCTGTGGCTCGGGGAAGAGGGTCTGAAGGAGGTAGAGCAATGACAAATGTTAGCATCTCCAAGTTTTTTATGTGTATACTTAATATGCAAAATGTTATCTGTTGTAATTGACTTCACTGTTTTGTGTCAGAGGCAGTGATGAGCAGTTCTCCCACGCCCTGTGTTCTGAGGACAGGGATGCTCAGTTTTGGCCTGGTACCAGTGATTTCATTCTGAGGAGCCAGAAGCAGGAGGGCACGGAGGGTGTTACTTCACAATGTCGTGGTGGGTAGAGCCCTACTGCTCTGCAGAGCTCAACTTCCAACAATCTGGAGGGAAGGGACTGTCCCAGCACTCTGACAGTGCCGGAGGGACTTCTTAGTGCTCACGTCTGGGCGGATGGCTGTTTTCTGCAGGTCGTGGTCAGGGACAAAGGCGTATTCCCTGGACAGGATGGCAGGAAGTTCAAGAGGTGGGACGGCAGGAAGCAGTTTAATGATCCTGTGCTACTACTAGTAAAAACTGCCCTTGCCTTTAGATCTGTGCGTGTTCTGTGTTTGTGAGGACTGTGTTTAATTTCATGGTGTGTTCAGTGCAGCACCTGCTGTCTCTCTAGACAGGTCTCCTTAGTCTTATTGTTATCACCACGGCTGTTTACTAGTGATAAAGGCCAAGCTGAAGAGGACTACGATCCAGATACTTGGGAAATGAGCAATGCTTTAATTTGGGTTTGTCTCTTGCAACAGACAGAGTCGAGACAGTATGTGGATCTGCCTCCTTGAAGACCTAAAATATGCCTTTATTGACTCCTCGGGCTTTGTGAAATCATGATGGAAGAATGTAGCTAAACCATTGGGAAAACTTCCCTACCCCACTTCTTTGTGTGGTCTTCTTAATTGCTGCCTCTTAAGAATTGAAATTCCTTTTTCTTTATTTTAAATGTGAGCTAGTCTGTACCATGAATAAATATGTGAACTTAATAGTACAGTTGCTTTAAATCAGGTGGCTTTAATGTTTCCAAACCTCCTGTTGCTGGTAGCTCTGGGAGGTACTCTGCACAGCACAGGCTTGTTGATACGCTGGGGTTGCATCTTCTGTGCTGTGTCCATCTAGCAGTGACCTTCCCCTCGCAGAAAAGCAGGATTTGGGGAACTTATCTTACACTAGCTGCCCTTCATAATTCTGCCTGCCATGCTAATTTAAGGGAAAGCAGCAATTGTCTTACTTCCTTTAATGAACACCATTATGAACTCCCTGGCTGTGCTACCTACCAGCTTTCTGTGCCTGTGGATTCTGCCTCGCTCCCTCTGCTGTATCAGAGGGTGGCATAAGTGGAGGTTGGGTGACTGCAGGCTGCCCACTGGTTTTGGCAGCCTTGAGTGTGAGCAAGTGCCGAGGTGTCGCCTGGGCTATTCTCAACTAACCCCTGAGGCTAATGGACACTGCTCCCTGACGTAAAAGCAGACGAGAAACTCTGGCCAGGGGCTAAGCTACATCAAGCTGCGCTTTCAGAGGTTAAGCTGATTGCAGATCTCTCATAAATAAATCTTTCTGTATTAATAAATAAATGCTTGCAATAGTTGCTTTATTATAGTGCACGGAAGCTTTCAGAAAGAAAAAAAAATTTCCCGAATGAGCCATTTCTGCAGTCTCTGCTGACTTTTAAAGATTGGTGTCATTAATTGAATTCTGCCTCTTCCATTAGAATGGAGTGTGCGCGCTTTGCTTGCACGTAGGGTTGATGTACTTGAAAGAGTGTGGGAAGAGATAAAATATTCAGAGCTACTTGCGTTGCTTCTGTGGCAGTCAGGCTACTGGGTTGTTTTGGGGAGAGTGGGCAGCCTTTCAACGCGACTGTCTTCTACTTGGGTCTTCGAGAGTGGGAAGGTTTCCCCACTGAAGCTCATGCAGCGGTTGGCTGGAGAGACCTGGCTGGGTGTCTACTGTTGACTCATTCTTCCTGCAAAATTTCTTTTAAAAGAAAAATACATGGTCTACAAGTTACAAGTAGCCAAATTCTTCTATCTACAGGGAATTCTACTTGTTGGGAATTGATCTCACCTAATCCAAAGCATTGTGAATGTAATAATTAAGATCTACTTAATTTCCACACTTGATTGGTGGGGAGACAATAGCTGGCTCTTGAAACTGTGCTTTGTCTTTTGAACATAATCTTACCAATGTTACATAAATGCCATATTGCAGCCCGCCCTTATTAGCCACTGATTAGAGGGTCCTTTGTGAAGTGTTGTCTGTTTCTGACATAATTTAATTAATATGGAACCAGTAAAATTCTTATGGAAACAAAACAGGAGCAAATTTAATACCAGATAAGTGTGTGTTCTGGGCTATGAAAGTGAACACAAGCTAATTTCTTAATGGGACTGCTAGAAGAACAAACAGCTACAGAGACACGGTTGTATGCCTCAGCTAGAAATGTATGTTTGTGGATATAATTAAACTTTAGTTAATAACATATTGTTCTCAGTCTTGGCGAAGAACTTTACTTGGGCTGTGGCTATGTGTCCAAAGCATTTTTACTAGATTAACTTCTCCGTACAACATGATCTAGAGCTTTCAAAGCACTTGCAGATCTTGGGTGGACTGTCTTGCATTTCAGCTCATTCCTCGCATAGCTCAGAGAGCACGATGAACCCTTTCCTTCATAGGGATGATGGAGAAACGGGTGACTGTCCCTGTCACTGACCTGCTGTAGGAGGCAGTGGGCGAGCTGGAGAGACAGACTTCAATAGCAAAGCATGAGGAAGGGTGAAGTGTGAAGGTGATGCTTCATGATTCACTTTTTGCATTGCAAATCCTGTTTCGTAAGTAAGCTGCTTCCACCGATGCATTAAATGATTTATTATCTCTCAGAGCTTTTCTTCACCCTGGAAAAAAACAAAAGATGATCAGTGTTTTTTAAAGCTCTGAGCTGAACATTATATGATTAAGTTGTAATTTTGAAGTGACGCATTTGGGCATATAATTTTCAAGACCATCTTTGGTTCAGGGATCATAAATAGTGGTTCCAGCTGTAATGAAGTGCTGTGCTACTTACTATATTCCTATCACTGTGTGTGTCTTTTGTTTAAATTATTAAATCACAGTGGCTATGGCCATAATAATGTGGTTGTTTTATGTCTTGGAACAGGGGAAAATAATTTTATTTAGTTGGAATAATGTAATTGTAACATGCCTCTGGGTTTGAGTTAAAGGGGGAGGTGGTGCAGGTGGCTGGCAAGACAGTGCTGTTCTCTTGATGATTTTCTGCAGCAAATTCCACTGCCGTGGAGCGGCAGCATATTTGTTTTTAACGGAACAACTTGTGAGCAAACACTGGGATGTTTATGATGACAAGGAAAGCACTAGAAAAATAGAGGCTATAAAATCCCACTCGTTAAGGGTAGCAACATGGGTAATTGGCTCAGTCAGGTACATCTTGGGGGAGGAGGTGTAGATCCGGGATCTGGCTACGCGCTGCCCGAGCCATTACAGGCAAAACATTTAACTCCCTTGCACCTCTGAAGGCCATCTGTAGGGTAGGCAGCTGTCTGCCTGGGTGGTTTTATGAGGGAAAGTGCTGGGAAAGGACTCGGAGATCCTCTGATGCAAAATGCTTTACAGATAAAGTATTTATTTCCCCTTTTGAAGGCAAAAGATGCGTGATGGTTTCTTGAATCGGCATGACTGTACCAATTCAGATATAATTTGATAAATGAAGTATAAAGTCCCAGTGAATGACCTTCTATGAAATACAACAGTGCCTGAACCATTTGTGCTTTAAATCTTGCTCCACATCTTTGTATTTCCTGCTCATGCTGTTCATTAAAGTAGTCTCCTGTGCCCTGTTGTTTTTGGGCTGATAATGGATAGCTAAGTGGTGCACGCTGAAAAGAAAATTTCTGTATAAAAAAGCAGTGTGCTTTTCTGTGCATAAAGTGTCTTGTGGATGTAGGGCAGAAATCCTTCTATTTTTCCCCTCTGTTGTGTTTGTAGCTGTGCCCTGAAATGTATCAGTGCTCTTTACATATCCCCTGGAAACTGAGTTTATTGAGGCATCCCTTCCTCCCTGTGAAACCCTTCACTTCTGTGGCTGCAAGCACAGACTGTGGTTTCTTTCCAAATGAATCATGAGGGTTTTACAAGCTGTAAAATTTCTCTGGAGAGCTTAAGGGTGTGACCAGCTTACAAGCATGGATGAAGTTTGGTTGTTTTGTTTTGTTTTGTTTTTTTTTTTCCCCCCCCTAATTCAGGGCAGAATATATTCTGAATGTCTGTTTGAAGCTTTTGATTGCCAGCAGGAATTTTTTCCCCCTTCAGATGGGATGCAGCACAATCCCAGGCTCTTGCTGCAGCTGCCCGCAAGGCTTTTGCTGGGACTCCCTTAAGGACTGGGTGTAGGAAGTGATAAAACTTCATTAGTGTTAGTTCCTTTAGTCTATGTAAACTTTTAATGAGGATTAAGTTTATGCATTTGGAGGACAAAAGTTGCCCATCTCTCCGGCTGGGCTTTGCTTAAGGAAAATGTATTTTCCTCCCTGCCTGAGCGGCTCATAGCCCAGCCCCGGGAGGGCTGCTGCCCTGTTCCCTGTGGAGGCTGATTTGACCAGTCCACCTCATCCAAGCCACTTCTTTTCAGATCAGCGTGACCTCCTGGTGTTCCCTGCTGAGGAGTGTGATGCAAGAGTCCTGCAAAGGGGACTGTGCGATGTTCCCTTGGGCTGCTCACCATGCCTGGTGAGCTCTTGTGGCAGTGGGGTCTCATAGCTGGGAGGCTTTGCATGCGGGTACCTGCTTGTCCATACTCTGTCACCACCTGGACTTGGAACGTGTGAGCAGTCCTGGGGAGAGCTGGCAGGAACGCCTTTGTCTCTGGCATGTGTGCAGGGCTGGGAAAGTCTGGAAATCAATGGTGTTTCCAGTGGTTTTGAGCTCTGGGTAGGAGCCTGTTAGGTGCAGTCCTTGCACAGTGTCACCCATAGCTCTCCCTGGGTTTCTGCAGCCAATCCCTCTGCTCTGACTCCACTAGAAAGCAAGTTGGCTGTCCCAAAGAGAGACATTCTCTTCCCTGGCCAAGAAATCTGGAGCTGGCAATGACATGGAGCTGGCAGAGAACAAACCAAGCAGGTAGAAGCTGTCAAGAGGTCTGGGAAATTAGAGGGGAATCTTTTTTTTTTTTTTTTTTCTTTCTTTTTTTTTCCCCTCCTTTTTCTGGCATATGCTGGGAGTAGGTACTTCAGAAGGGAAATACCTGGCACAGTGTGATGGCAACTTACCCAGTTGCCCTAACAGGGTGCTTTTGCCAGGAGCCTTTGGACCTATTCTTCTTGGTGTAAATAAAATCAAATAAAATACTTGTTACTATAAATATAACTAAATGAGCATGATTACCTGGAGTCTCTGGATGCATCTTTGTTCCTTTCTCCCTCTGCAGGCAATTAATGGAGAAAGAGGGGACCATCAGTGTGCACAGACCTCAGCCAGGCAGCATGAAGTCTCATAATAACTTTCTCCTATGATAAAAGAGATATTTTTATGGTCTGAATTTTTTATTTTCCTTCCCCCCTGGTGGGAGAGAATAACTGGTGATGATAGTTGGTCCTGTTGGGAAGCACTGAATGGAGGAAGGATTTATTGAAGGAAACGTGTGGCAAATGTCTTGATAAGCACTTTTTTTTTCCTTATTTAGAAAGGTTGTTTATAACTAAGAGACCATTAGCACCCAGGAGGTAATTTTGTTGTAGCAGTACCTTATTGAATGAAATCTTGGTAGTCTCTTTCTGGATGGAGGCCTCGGGAACAGCCCCCGGATAATAGTGTACCTGAGCTTTTTTTTTTTTCTTCTCCTTTTTTCTTCTTTAAATGGAGGTTGGTGCAGCTCCTTCCCATGTAGTTTAAAGAACAGCTTGCTGAAGTACATGTCAGCATTTGAATTATGCTTTTCATTTACTGTAGCCAATTCTAGTATTCTCACCCCCAGGGTTTCTAGAAGGTTTCTCAACAAATCTTCCCCCCCACACCCTGCAACCCAGAAACGAAAACCCAAGATCTCCTTTGCATGCTGCCTGGCTGCTTTGCCCCTCTCTCTGATACTGTTAGAGGAATTCTGTGATTTTTTTTTTTTTCAATGGATACTGAAATTGGGGAGCAGAATTATGCTGTAAAGAGTCCTGGAAAGGTTACTGCCCACAGCTCTCCCTGTATGAAGGAATGATCAGAACTCATCAGTGTAAAACCTTCCACGCCACGGGAGTAAACAACACAGATTAAGTGGTAAGGGATGCTCAGCACTCTGCATCCCTTACATGAAGTGGGGTTTGTTACTTTTGGCTTGAATAGTGCCCTAGTACTTCCAATCCTATATTTAAACAAACTGGTGAATTCGCCCCACAGTAGCAGTTCAGAGATATGAGGAAGAATTGTGTGGCAAAAACAGGAGTATGGCAAAGATTGAGGATCATTGCTAGAACAGAGTACCTGTTTGGTTTAAAATAGACTTTAATGTGCTCAAAGAAAGGGTAATGTTTTTCAAATTATCTCCACCCTAAAATCTTTTGAGCTGTTGCTGCAGGATGGCTGATGCAAAACCTCTCTCGGTGGAAAAAATGGTGAGGAAGGTCATGTGTATTTTGCATCTTCCCCCTTTTGCCCTCCCTCCAGTTAAAGCATGTTTGGACTAGAGTGCACTGAGCTACCCAGGTGCAGAGGATATTATGGATTCTCCATATTGCTAGCCCTAATTTTAGCTACACTCTGCACGGTTTGTGCCAATACTCACCCACTACATTTGCACTTTCGGTAGCAGTCATTACACAGTGTGAGCTTCACACATGTGCCGCTGCTCCGGGAGCTCAGCTGGCAGCACCAATTTGTATTCCCCACAATAAAATAGCAGGGTTTGCGTGGGGTAAGAGACTAGTGGGAGGATGCTCACATCTGTGAACGTGTCCCTGAGGAGCACTGCTGTGGCAGCCCATTGGAGGCAATTGGATGGGAGGAAGGGGAAGAGAGCTCTGTAATCCCTTCTGCTTTTCATTGAAGTGGAGAAATGGCTCTGCATTGCATGTTACGTTCTCTCGTGCACTTGCACTGTGCAAGGACTCCCAGTCCAATTTGTCAAGGCAGAGACTTGACGTGAGTCCAAATGCAGTTGACAATAGTCTCTCCGCTGTCAAAACCTCTCTTCCTTCTGTGATAAAAATGAAGCTACCGAGTAACACTCCTCTCCTTCCTTCCTGTGGCTCTTAAAGACTTGGCATCCCAAAGGAAGTTTTTTACTGTTTTCAAAACACTTACCCATTTTCCGTTTAAGAATTTGACAGAGCAGTGCATTCAAAACAAGATAGCCACAGAGAAATTATTTGGATTTATGCTTTCTTTAATTGGACCACATAAGATTTTATTTACTGATAGTGTCCAAAGGGAGCTGTCGAAATACTGCAGAAAGAGTGAATGCGTCCATTGTGGTGATGTGCTTTTGATAAATGCATTATGGCATAGTTATGAAGTCAGGAAGAAGCCTTAATTACTGTTTTGAAGCCATTAGAGTCTAAAGCAGCAATCTGAAGCTCTTGTTGCAATTGTGTTTTATATTTCTTCACCGAAGACTTCAGCACAAAAAAATTGTGCTTGTTTTAGAAGATAATTCATGCCTTTTACTTCCTTTGCCTTTTTAAAAATGGTGCAGAAGTGACAGCAGGTACTTGAATATTATAGCAGTGAGCTCCATAGATTCACATAAATAAAAAATTCAACCTTTACACTGAGCATGTACTGCTCCCATTGGCAGGGAAGTCAATGCCATATGATCTGCTGACTGTTTTCTCCTGCTACCCATACCCATATAGCATAAGAAATTGCTGAACTCAATTCTCCCATCTTTAAAAAAACAAACCAAACAAAAAAAAAGGAGAGAGCAGGAAAGGTAGGTTTGGTCTCCAGGAGTCTTGTGTAAAGCTTCCTCTGGGGCTAGGGAAGGAGAAAGGCTGGTCTTGGAAACTTTTTACTAATGAGAGTTGCTTTGGGAGATCAGTCAGCGTTATAATCTACACATGGGATCAACGAATTGTCCATCCCTGGAAGCCTCTGCTTTCCCCATCAGCTGTTCCCGCAGCACGGCGTGGAGCCTGTGCCATCTCGCTCGGGTCTCTCTTGACAGCAACCACAAAGCAAATCATTTGGAGCTGACTATTCTTATACCGAAAATGTGTGCAAGGAAGGAGTTTAGTTTCCAGATGTTTGTTATCTTTTTATCTTTTAAGTTATTCAGAGAGAGGCTGCTTAATGCTCAGTCACCTGTTTTTAGTGCTTTATAGATGTTCTTTGGCTCTTGGGTAGTACATTATTTATAGCAGATGTTAATTTAATAGAGTGAACTTTGTTACCCTTCAGGATATAAGCATCTCAATTTAAAAAACGAAACTGACAGAAACGTAGTTGTAAATCAAAGGTTAACAGGCATAGCAACACGAAGGCATTGTTTGCTTGGTTGTTAAACTGATACTGTGCTGCTTTCTCAAATGGAATATTTCTTTAGTGACAGGAAAGTTAAGTACAAGTTGTACTGTAATGAGAAAGGAGGAATGAACCTTACTTATTAGTGTGTTTCTAAAGCTGATTACTTAAAATTAATGGAGGTGCCACATGGTAGCGCTGCCGGCTGCCTCTGGCCACTTCATTTTCACAGAATCACAGAGCCTTCGTGGTTGGAAGGGCCCTTTGAGATCGAGTCCATACGGGGTTCAAGCTGGCTCTCACTTGTCCTAAGTTGGGGCTCTGGCTCTTGGCTGTTTCTGGAGAGCAGCAAGGCCCTGTGCTCATAAGCTTTTGGTTAAGAAAGTTGAAAGATTCCCTTCCCAAGAACAGGCACATTCTTGGCGTACCAAACCTCCCCGTGCAGTCAGGATGGGAGGATGGTGGCCTTCATGTAGGGCATCTGACTCTGGGGCCATGTTGTTCATGCTGGGGGGGAAAAAAAAAAAAAAAGAAAAAAAAAAGAAAAAAACAAACCCAAACACTTAACTATTCCAAGGCTGTGTGTTTTTTCTCTGTGTGCTTTCAGCATACTGAGCTGGGGAAGGTGATGATGATAAATATTACCGCCTTGTTTCTGAAAGCTGTTGGGTAAGATCTCTCACTGCAGCATCTGAAGCATTACTGGAAATATTCTGAACTGTTATAACAACATCTCTGGTGTAATTTTTCTTTTCCAAAAGTCTTTCCCTTCCCCCTATTTCTGGGTAGAAGACGCTAATTAGCAGGGAGATTCAGGTGTCAGCGAATGTGCCAGGCTCTTGAATCATGCAGCAGAGAGTGAGTGCCGAGATGTTCCCCTGCCCTTCAGACAGCAACACTAATTCTCAGAGTAGCGCTACCGCAGTTTGCGTTTTGTTTGTGTCTTTCCAAACATCATAACTGGAAGCATTTTAAGTTTGTCCTGATTAATTGTTTGTTACAGGCTTTGGTGTTCTGAAATTTGGGTAGACTTCTTGAAGTCTGGCATATGCCATTAAAATTCTCAGAGCGCTACATCTCTGTGGAGTGACAACACTCCAGATTAAATCTAAGCACTACTACTCCCAAGGAGATAAGCTATAAGTATTTTTCCTCTCCAGAGTACTCTACGCTGAATAGCTCTACAATTAATATTGATATATCTTTACTTGGTTAATCTAACACCTATTATTTCCACTTTGTTTCAAATTTGAGTAGTTTGGACCAGTTCAAGCTTCAGAGATCTAATTTAAATGAAGTTGTTCACAGCTATAACCTTTTAGATGTATTGGTTAACATGAAGCTCTAAAGAACCACTTGAAGAGTCCAGAGAAATTTAACAAGACGATTCCCTGACTTTCCATGTCTGCTCCTGCCTGGGCACGGTTCTGTTGGGTTGTCATCGTTCCAGCCAGTTTCACCAGCCTGTGGCAGAGCCCATCCTAAACTGTGTGTGTATTTATTTATTCAAAGGATTTGGAGTTGGTGTCTAACTTGCAGTCTGGTGCTGTTCCACAGTTTTCTGGTTTGTTAAATTTTTTCCCCAGAAGGTGCCTGGAGTTACTGCAGCGGCGTTGCTGGATTTGTGTTTCCACTGGCAGGTTTGGGGGCAGGTACATGTCGGATGGGGGGTGCCCAGCTTGTCCTTGCCCCAGCGGGGGGATTTCAGCCAATTCAGCTCTGTCCCTTGCAGGGTTCCCTGGAAGTGCTTCACCCCAGTTACACACACCCCTTTAGCAGACACTGAAACCAACCATTTGTCGTCAGGCATTTGGGGCAAACGCCAACAGAAAATGGCACAGAGGACAAAAAGTAAATTGGCCTTCTAAAATCCTTTCAGCTTTAAGTATTACAGATATAATTAGAAACACAGGCAAGGATTATTATCCTATAAGTGCCTTTCTAGTCTGTTCTGCTTTTGTAACCTTTCTTTTTTCATCTGTCATTCTGTCTTGCTGCATTGTTTCTCCTTGCAGCCTGGCGTCTCCACCATCATGTCCCATTGCTGCCTGAACGCTCTGCACTGAGTCTGTTTGCTTTTCCCCTCTATTTACGTCATAGCTGTCGTCTTTTGGCTCTGCATTGGTGTTCCCGTGAAGCCACCATCATTCAAACAAATAGGTAGTTCTTACTGCTGCAAGAAAATGAAGCGCAGCCCTCTCCAACTGCTCTCTCAGCTCCCCAAGCTGCACTTCTTCCCCCTCTGCTACTTGGTAGATTATTTTTTTTTTTTTTTAATTGCTACAGAAGTGGAAAGTTGAAGCTTTGTGTGAATTGGTCCCTGTAGATGCCAATCTGGGGAGCAGAATGGGTCTATCGGAGCAGGGATGCAGCTCCGCACTGGGAAACCTGCTGCCAGGCGGGAGCTGCCTGCGGATCACTGCAAAGGAGAGGTGCTGCTTTCCTGCAACAACACACCCTAGTTTGCCCAGGGGTTGCTGTCATTCATCTTTAAGCCCTTTTACACTCAGCAGAATGGTCCCCCAGTGGACCTTAAAATTCAGGGAGGAGAATATTGTGGAGTCTTTTGCAACAGCTTTTTGTCCCTGCCATATCTGTAGTCTGTTGCTGGCAACACTTTGAATCTCCGAGGCTTGGTCTATTCTGAAAAGCTTTTTGGCAGAGCCATCTCACTTAGGAGAGAAGTATTGTTTCCAGCACCACTGCCCAGTTAGACAGTTACTTTGATTAGGAGTGTGCAGTTCTCAGCCAGCAGGTTCCCCTCTGCTTGTGAGGTGGCATCTCCCTAGCCTGACCAAACAAAACCCAAACCGCAAACAAAAAACCAACCAAAAAGAAAAACCACACCCAAAAAAGAACCCCTGAGTAGGAAGGGAATGTGCCAGTGAGCCATTGGAAGTGTACCAAAGCTCTTCCCTGTCTGCACACTGTGGTATCTGGGAGCTGAGGAACCCAGTAGAGGAATCATCTGATACAGTGTGAAGGTGCTGGTCTCCAAAAACCTTTTTTCAGGATCCTACAGCTTTTCCTCTCAAAAGTTATCGCCTCAGGCAGGATTGTGAGTGGAAGCTGCACTTCGTAATGTCATATTCTATATGCACTATATATACATGCTTGTGTCTGTCTTTAGTGGCTATTGAGGATGCTCAGCAGCTCCAACACTGGGGTCCAAAACCTGTTGGCTTTAGCACCCAGAAAGGAGTGGCAGCTGCTTGTAAAA
The DNA here is from genome assembly GCA_033628505.1 of Tringa tobata. Lineage (NCBI taxonomy): Eukaryota > Metazoa > Chordata > Aves > Charadriiformes > Scolopacidae > Tringa > Tringa tobata. Next base: position 6,471,655 of record JAHREE010000285.1, read on the forward strand.
CAGTCGCCCCTAAAATACTCATGCTCATTGTTTCTGAGATACAGCTGAGATGTTCAGCCCTGCCCAAAGGGAAATCAATGGTGTGTTTGGACTCCCTGTTGCTCTACGTGTACATGAGTGTGTTTATTTTGTTTAAGGAGTTGGTACATAATCAGTCTTAAAATTAACTGACTGCCTGTTGACTTGTCACCCTGTGAATGAAAACACATTGCTTGTAATTTGTTTGACATTATTCTGTCCTGTTGTCAGGCTTCTAATTACATTTAGAACATAACCCAGATGTCTGTCTGTCTCCCTCTGTCTCTATTATTATTATTATTTATCTTTTTTATTGTAAAATATGGTAGGAAGTATTTCTCTGAAGTGATGGAAGTCTGTTTCCTCCTCTGTCTTTTCAGGAGATTAGTAGGTGGTTGCAGGCTTCTCTCTTAAAAACTGTGTTCCTGTTAGAAGAAGGTGTCAGTTGGGGCATCCAAAATTGCTGGTCCCTTGTGACTTTGGATTGACCTTCTGTGTGCTTTTGGGGTATTGAAACATGTTTGTACCTACATTAAAATGTTTCTCTAGATACTGCTTTCTAAAAATGGTCACATTCCCCACCTTATATATTTTTAAAGAAGAGATAAATTGCTTGTGCTTTTAGAAGATTAAAATATTAATGTATTTAAATATAACAGTGAAATAGAGGCGAGGCAGAAGGGATTGCCCTTTCAAAGTGTGCACAAATGAGCAATCTTTCATTGAATCCATTGGATAAGCATGTAATATTCCTTGCCAACATTGACTTCGGATAATTAGCAAAGAAAAAGTCAAGCTGCTCGGTGTGAGGTTTTATTGCTCAAAACCAATCCTGTAACTTGAATTTTCCTAGAGCCAGGGGCTTTTAAGCACCAGAATCACAGTTTTCCAATAGTGTACTGGATCTCCAATGTACTCAAGCCCTGTTTTCCAAAAGCTTTAAGTCACTTAAACATCAAAAGGTAGCTGCTTTCTTTATGGGACTTTTGAATACTTTACCTCTGATCCCACTTGGAGAAGGCCGTGTTGGTGACCGAGCAAGCTCCATTCCCTTTTTGGTGGTTCTTTTTTAGCTGATCTAAATTTGCAAGGCAATGGGGGTGTGTGGAAACTGTTTTTAGGGATAAGAAACTTGACTCTTGGTCCCTGCTGACTTGGGGTTTTTTTGTATTGTCAATCGCCAGGTTCCCTAGCTCGTGAGTTGTGGAAGATTACTATTATATTTAAAAGCTGTTTCCTTTAGAGAAAAGAGCCTGATTTGGCTGGCTCCAGCAGGGGACAGATTTTTCTGTTCTGCAAAGCTTTGCTCAAACAGAGCTCGTGGTAGGGGAGAAGGCAGAAGTATAGGAAGGACACAGTGGGTCACCATGGGAAAGAAAAACTGGAAAGTAAGAATAAAGGAAATAAAGCATGTGTTCAATACAAGTGATATATGTGAGGCTTGGGTATAGAGTGCAAATTATTATGTGGTCCCTGCTATTAAATACAAATACATCCCTGATTTTCTCCTCTCCATCCCAGCCAACAGGATCTTAATGAAGGGCAAGCTATGCAAACGAATCCCCTGAACCACTTGTGCCTCGGCTTGAAGCAAGCTGCGTTTTGTGTTACCGCCGTTGTTCTGTGTCGCTGCGATGGTGCTTTTTGATCTGCTGCTCTTGTTACTTGGGGTCTGGGCATCTGTTAGACCTGCCACCTGTGGCAAAGGGCTTCTGGCTGAGCGGCGAAAGGTCATTTGCCAGATCTGGAGTAAAAGTGTGCCAGGGAGCCCTCTGTTAGGGACAGAAACGAAACCTGGGGGTTTTGTGATGGGAGAACTTCCCCGGAGGGACAGAATGGGCTGGCAGGGTCAGGCTTGGCTAAAATACTCCTGGGGATTACGTGCTGAGTGTGTCATCATGGGGTTTGCCATGGGGAGAGAGGCTGGAGGGAAGGATGTTGTCACTTGATGTTCCTCTCTGATCCCTTCCCGCTTTTGTTGGCAGCTAAAACAGTTAAAGGGGGGAAAAGGCATTTCTGGCTCTGGGCATCTGAGCCCAAGCCTGGCTGGCATCTCAGTCAAAGGTCTGCTGGCCTCAGCTGCCTTTGAAGATTTTGGCCTTTATAGGAGCTGACAAACAAGAATTAATTGATGACTCACCAGCACAATAATGTCAGAAATGCTAGTTTTATTTTGCTGTTCCTGCATGTTCTTCAACCTATAACTCTTTTGTGCACTTTTTAGCCTGAAGAGAGGTTATTGTGTCCATGTACAGCAAAGGATGAAAATTAAGAGTGGACGTTTTTGGAAGAAAAGTGGAGCAATATAACGCTGTTAAGTGGATTGGTTTGCTTCATATAAAAGAAAGGAGTGGGGGATTGCCAAAGCCTGGTTGTGAGAAGCTGGTTTCATAGTCTAAGTGGCAGAAAAGGGTTTCTCTAAAGGTTTAGTGTTTGGTTATCACTTTTGTTTTTTCTCTTAAAGCAGCGCAAAACAGGACTGTGCTACCTAGCTATGTTTGTAGCCTCAGGTTCAGGAAAGCTGTGTGTCTATATGTGTGTTCACAGGTTTGGGGCTTCAAGTGATAAGTTAGTTCTACTGCGAGGGGAAAAAATCCTTGAAATGGCAACAGAGCAATAATGCAATAGGCTAGTTACAGGGGGGAGAGGGGAAAAATCTTAACAGAAGAAGAAAAAAAATGCTGGTTTATAATTAAGCTCATGAGGAAAGGAATTAAAATAAAAATAAGTGGCATGAGTTGTCATTGTAGTTATTAGTTACTGTGGTCACTAAATGTGGTTTCCAGTGGGTATGGCTTTTTTCTATGGTGAGAAGTTCCCTTAATTTATTAAGAGATTTATTAGCAGAAGCCATGTGTTTTCCAGCCTCGGCCAGGACCAGGGATCAAGGAAGCGTGAACCCCTTCACCTTTCTCTTTGAGCACGGGCAGTGAAATGCCCATTCCTCCTCTGTGTGAGCACTTTGCATGATGCTGTGTGTGATTTTGTTCTGGGCAATCTGTCACTTGTGACCATACATTAATTATCTAAACACTCTCGGTTGTATGGGGGTGTGTGTTTGTTGCGTGGGTTTTTATCTACTTTGACTTTTCACCTCCTTTTAGCCATGCTTTCTTGTTGTCCCACAATAAGCTTGAGTATTAATTATATGGTATTCTTCCTCTCCCACTGTGACAGTAACAGCTCATTTTGGTAAGAATATTATCTTTGCAATTGCCACTGTCCAAAAAAAGAACAGAAATAAGAAAAATCAACCAAAAAACCCCCAAAGAAACCCCCAAACTATAAAAAAAAAAGAAATGAGCCTTTGAAGAAATGTCGAAGTTGTATTTAAATATGTAACACACACGCTCAGGCTTTCTCTCTGCTCTCTGTACCTGCTGCTTAATTTCCCTTCTCTCAAGAGCTCTGACTAACGCTGGGATCTTTCTCTGTTTGAGCTCTGCTATTTATGAATAGAGCAAGTCTTATCTGAAGCCTTGTGAATGCTTACAAGTCGGACGTGCGCTGAGATGAACAATGTGCATAAATACCAAATAGTTGAAGGACCGAGTCCTCAGAATAACAATTGAGAAGAGATGACCCTGTTGAATATGTGATGAAGCAGACAGCTTTCCTGCCTGTCAGCTCTTTGGTTGCTGGCCCTGGTGAGGATAAGAAAGTATTTCTGTTACATGACTTGCCATGCAGAATTACGTTGAGCCAGGCACTTGGAGGTGATCTCCTTCTCTTGAATCCTGCTGATCTTACCAGGCTGAAGAGGTGCTTTCAGTAGGGTAATCTTTTGAAATGATGCTGAGGGCACCTGCAATAGAATGATGATTTATTTTCCTTTATAATCAGCGTTGCCGGCTGAGTTATCCTTCTGCTGCCCTGCTTTCTTTACAACAGAGTGATTTTCAGGAGTAATGCTTAGTGCACTCTCTTGCAAAAGGCTCACAGGACTGGCTCCGTCTGTGACACGATTATCTCTAATACTCTTCCTCCTCTTATTGCAGCCCTCCTGCGTGTATTCACTAAACCAGATGTTCACATCACACTTCGTTTTCCTCTGTATCTCTGAACTATAAGGGAGAAAGCAAGAGTGCTTGTTAAACTGTGGAGTGCTCCTCTGTAAATGGAGTGCTGCCTCCCCATCCTCACCAGGAGGAAAGGGAGCAAAGCTGCACCTATGGGTTGTATTTCGAAGGCTTTTTTAAGTGCTTCCCAGTCCTTCCATGGAAGGATCCTGGGAGCACAATGTTGCTTATTTAATTACTGTAACCACATAGTGTGTTTAGGGCAGCATTTTAAGTGTAACTGGCATAAGGGATTTGGTAAACTCACTACTTGTTTCTCTTCTAACAATTCCTGGGTCTCCCTGAACCTACCTGGGGAATATTATCCACTTAGAACATCTTGAAAGAGGGAGCCTGCTGAGGCCAGGGTGATTCAAAATATGTGGTGGTAATGTTGATGCTCTCATTTTCGGCTGGGTGCCTGGAACTTCTGTTAGCATAAAAGATTGGATGTGCTGGTTTCAATGCAGAATAAGCATAAAAGTACCCTTAGCTGGGTTTCCAGGAGGTGGCTAACACACATACGTTATCTCTGTAACATTTCAGTGATGATAAGGCATCTGTAGCTCTTTCCGTGACACAGTTCAGTAAATCCAGCAGCAACCCTTTGCCTTTACTGAGCTTGCCTGTCTGACGTGCAGAGAATCTATAGAGTTGCATTTTGACTGTGCTGCAGAAATTGGTGTGTAATGAGCACTCTAAAACCTGGTCGTTTGTATATTAGGCACAAATTCTTTCATTTCAATCTTGTTGGGCTCTGGCTGCTTAGGTTCAATTGTCTTTGGTCGTCCCTGAGCTAGGCACCGGCTTCACATCAAGGACATAGACAAAAACACATCGCCCTTTCACATCCCTTGAGCATAAGTTCTGCCCTCCCCCTGGGAGAACTGTGGTGCTGATGTGCACAGGGAGTACAGCATGGGACCACAGTGCTGCCGAGGAAACTGAAGCCTGGTTGGGAACAGCAGTGGCTCAACTTGGACTAGGGCAGATGAGGGCTGTTGTCGTGAATGCGGTGATCACACTGCAGTACAGATACGTATTTCTACATCGTATTTCTGGTACTGTCACGAATCATTCCAGCTTTATTATTAATGTTGACCTTTTCCCTGCCCAATGAGACATCCATCTGTAGCACCCACTGGAAAGATTCAGGAGAGCAGAATCCTGACACCTGTTGTCAAAAACGTTCCCATTTCCCCTTGCCATAAACTGTCTCTTGTGATGTTTTCCAAATGGCAACCCTAAGTATGTAAAGATGCATGTGTTTTCTGTGAACACAGCTGCTGCTCTTGACCCATCTGCCAGAAATTCTGCTCTTCAGACACAGCTTGCTTCCTCCCGATGTCTGTCTCCCTGTTCCATTGGAAACAAACATTTTAACACAGCTTTGCTTAATGCAAAAGAACAACTAACTCTCCTTTTAAGGGCATGTTTCTGAGCATGAATGAATCCAAGGATGGGCTGAATCTACTGTCAAATAGGTGTTTTAGTTTGGACAACTGTATAAAGTATTTGTTGCTGTGGAAAATCTCTTCTTCCACTGCATAAAAATTCATTAAGCAAGCGTGTCTGGGCAATGCCAAACCTGGTTAGTCCAGGGTGAAGCTTCTTAGAGTCTCTGTCCTCCCTGGTCAAAAGAAAACTGAGTCCATGCTTCATCTTTAATTGATCTGCTCTGGTGCAAGGGCTTTCTCAGCAGCACAACCAATATTGGTAAAGGAGAAAGAACAGCTATTCATTTTGCTACTTACAAGAAATAAGGGGAGTGGGGAAACAAAGCAAAAAAAAAAACAACCACCAAACCACCCAAAACAAAACACACACAAAAAAAACAATCACAAAACATAAACTTATGAGCAACCTGCTTTTAAAACACCTGCCTCTCACCTCTGCTAAAAGGGGCATGTAACTGAGGAGAGCCTGAATCGTGCAGTCAGGAGTCTTTCCACATCATGGTCTTCTTGCTGCCAAGGGCGTGCTCAGGAGATGTCCTCTAATTCGGTTAGAAGTGCTCCTCCAGGAACCATATCATTATAGAGTTTGAAATTCTGGAAACTGAGTGGATGCAGTAATACAGGATAGCTAGCGCTCCTTCCTTCTTCATGCTAAAAATGTCTCTGGAATGAGTTGTGTCCTGGTCTGGCCGTTGCTCCTCCTGGCTGGGGACAGTGACCTCTGAAGGGCTCCTCTCCCCTCCTGGCGCCCCAGCTCCTGGCAGAGGCAGTGACAAGGGCTCTGCAGAGCTGGACGAAGCCCTCCTCTGTCCCTCTGCACCTCTCTTCTCTTCAGGACTTGCTTCATCTTGCTGATGAAATGATAGCATCTTCTTCCTTGGGCCACCAGTAGTAGCCTTGTGAGCTTTTCATCCTACAGGTTAATTTGTTTATATATGTGGGTCCTGCTGGACAGACAAAGCTGCTTTGGTCCGTAGACTGTGGTGTCTGTGCCTGGATCTGAACGAAGAGGACATCTGATCGTGGTTGGGCTTTCTGCCCTATGGGGCTGTGCTTTGATGGGAAATAGTGACAGACACACGAGGAAAATTAGCTGCAGCCTTTGGGCTCTCAGTTAACACCTCTAAACTGTGCTGCCGTTTTTTTTTATTTCTGTGTTTATGAGCTGTGGTCTGGACAGTCTGCTTAACTGCCTCTACCATTTGGTAAGTGTGTGCTCTTTTAAAGAGCATGTTTGGAGTAACGCCTTCCTAAATTCCTCCTGTCGAGCAGTTCTTCCCACAAAGGAGCAGCGTTGCAGGATGGATGGTGGCTCCTGGGGAGCAGCCCTCATTCCCTTGAAAGAGAGCTTCCTCGGTGGGTGCTTTCTGCAGTACGATGATGGATCTGATGCTGCCGTGTCCAGAAGATATCTGGGCCTTTTTATTGTAATCGTGTTTGTGCATTCAGACCAATTTTGATGGTTATGAAGGTTCAAAAAAATCCCAGAGATCTTAATAAGCTAATTTGGTAACTGTTTGTGGCTTTTGTTGTTCCTCTTTGTTGTGAGGACAGAACTGGCTCATGCTGATGAGTGCTGCATGAAAATTATATTATTAGTAATTACTGGTAATTTCTTGTCTGGAAGCTTCAGGTTTGTGGGAGCACTTAAATGCATTTGCTTCTGTATTCCCTCTGGCTTTGCTGTAACGTCTCTCGGCACCGTGTACCTCAAGACACTTCAACAGTTCCCTTTTCTCCATGGCAACTTCTCACAGCGGTTCCTGTATTGCAGAGAGGCAGTTCTCTCTCTTTCTGCTTGTGAACGTGGCTTTTCTGCCCGGTCAGTGTGCATCACGGTACGGTACAGGCTCCCCCGAAGCCAAGGGAGCGGTGCCAGCCCTGGGTCATTAAGGATGTCAGTGCAGGGCGATGCCTCGGGGATGAGGGGGAAGGCAGAGGACCAGCGTGTGCTTCACGTGTTCCCTTCCCCCAAAGATAAATTGTAATTTTCTCTTTATTTTAAACGTGGTGTGGTAATGCGGTGGTTTTTGTCAGCTGGCAAAGCTGAGGATTAGTCACAGAGGCTTGTTTTGTTTTAGAGAAGCTGGCAGAAAGGTAAAAAGAAAAAAGCATACCGTTAAACAAAAGTCCCTGGAAAAAAACAATCTTAAACCCCCAACTTTTCAAACAGAATTGCAGTATTGCTGTATTTGCTCCGCTTGGGGAGCATCACCTGGCTACAGTGTCTCAAATCCCTCTTTTTTTTATTTAAATTAGGACATTTCTGATTTTTGAATTGTGTGTTGAAATATGCAGTGCAGGTAGTCTTACCTGGCATAGCTAAGGAAATGGAAATACATGGAAATACTAGTTGCTTAATAATTTTTTTCTGTACAAAATACTGAGTTTTTTCGTCAAAGACCATCGTTAGAATTCAAACATTTTTATTATCCCCTCAGACAGAGATAAATAGAGGTGGACTCTTTAAAACCTGTATCTTCGTTTTGATTTGGTTTCCGGCATCCTTATTACTTCTATTTCTAACCGTGCCTCTGTATCTCCTTCCTTTCATCTTCCCAAGGCTGATTAAAAGCAGCCTCACTCCAGAAAAGCCGAATGAAGGAAATCTTTGCCATAGGTGAGATAAGCAGCTTTTGCAGAGGGGGACGGCCGGTGGCTGGTCCTTGCGCAGGACCCGCAGCCTGGGTGTTCACTTGCTGCCCCGCACGGTGTCGTTCCCTCCAGGGGACACAGCCTGGAGGTGGGCGGCCGCAGGGTCGTGTTTTCAGCCAGCTCTGGCAAAGGGTGGTGGTTTGAGATTTGCCTGGGAATAAATAGTAAGTACGCCCTGGGATATACTTGGTGAGGCAGTTTCTGCAGATGTTCCAAGCTTTGGTGAAATGAGCAAGCAGAAAGAGCAGTGGGCTTTGTTGCTTTTTTTCTTTTTCTTTTTTTTTTTTTTATTTTAAGTTGTATTCGGTTTTGTTTAATGTGCAATTCTAATGACCAGATACTCTAAATAAAAGTCGGATTCCTTACTGATTGGAGATGACGAAGGGAATGGGGACTCCGGGGCATAAGCCTAAGGCTCTTTAGTCCAGGTAGCAAGGTGGCAGCAGCTTTGATTCCATGTGTCAGCATCTTTTAATGACTTTTTGTTCAGGAAGGTAAGTAAAGCTAAAGGGCAAACAGCTTGTTTCCTAAGCAGTGGGCTCACGGTCCAGGTTGAGTTTATATTTGTAGCTTTGTTTTGAGTTTTGTTTTTATTGGCTAAAGAAATGCTTACGCTCTTCTCGTGCTCTGTGAACTCAGCTGCTGTGCCCTTCAGTGCCTCTGTACTCGGAGAGGGAGGAATGCATGTTATTTTGTGCGATGGAAGTGCCTGTTTTCAGAGGCTTAAACTCTCAGAGATGTGTAAAACCTTTAAATGCCAAAATAGCGGCAGAGTGACGCTAAACTGCTTTCTTGTCCAGAAAAGTAATGGGAGATTTTCTCTGATTTGTAAAATAATAATTTCCCACTAGTTACTTCATGTAAACACTGGCTGGGTTTTTTATGAATTGATTCCCCCCTCCTCCCGCCTTTGCAAGAGATATTTAACAGCACATGGAAAATGTGACTGACCCTTAAAGGTCAGATTCTAGTCTACCATTCTGCTTTTATTATCCCGCTTGTCAGAGAACACAACATTTGCTCTATCTCCTGTCCAGCTTTGCTTTTTTGTGTATATCTTATTTTTTTCCATGTGTGAATTTTAAATAGGGTTTCTATAAAATATGGTGGCAGTAAATCTCTTCTCGGAATGTAATTTACTGTATTTTTATAGCTTCTGCTGATCTTTTTTTAGTTTCTTGCTAATGATGATATTGATTGGAGCATGGCATTTTTATGCAACTGAAAGGAAAGGTTATGCCATTACACAGATCTCTTTTTTCTTTTAAAGACTCTCTTAAAATAATAAACATATACAGGCAGCAGTTACCAGAACTCATTATTAAGTAGCTGTAAAACCTCTAACAAGATAAACCGTTTAATGTATTGACTTGTTAGTGTCTTTAGCTCTGATTTTGATGAAGTGGTAGGTAGAGTATATATTTAGAAACTAATTCCAGAATAAAACACATCTGTCAGACTAAAGTATTTTTCAAGACCCAAAAAGCAATCTTTTTTTTTTTTTTTTTTTTTCCTTTTTCCTAAGCAGAAAGTCATGTGCTACGTATGAAAGATGCTAGTGGTAAAGCTTTGGCTTTAAGGGAAAAACAGGGGCAATCGGCTCATAGCATCACAACCATAATAGGAGAGCAAGATGCACACATCGCATTCTTGCTCGTGTAGCTCCCCATTTGACGACCGGCGCCATCCGTAGACTTGTATAAAGCTGAGCAGAGGAGAGGGAACAGCAAAGATCCAGGGGCGTGAGCTGCTGGGTGTAACCTGCCCATGGTCTGAGTGCATGTGTGCCTGGAGCAAGCGGTGTTAATTTGAGGTGGGCTGTTTGAGCAGAACAGCTTCTCGTTAAGTACTGCAGGCGGCTTCGTGTTGTGTCACGGTAAGCGAGCTCGCTTTTTCTTGTGTGAAGATGGTGTTGGTCGTGGGAATTTCTGTACGGTCCCGGTGACAGTCACACTAAAATTTGTTGTTCTTTGAGCTAATGAGCCTGAACCAAACATCTCTGACCTTTTGAAAAATGATTGTGTCCAGATTTGCCTGGAATTTGGCTTGGCTTTTATTTCTGGCTTTTCTAGAAAGGTACTGTCGTGTGTAGTCAATTGAGCTTAGGACCGGGCAAGCTGTGGATGTTATTCCTCTCTCTGGGAAGGGGTAGGAGATGCATCAGGCATCTCACAGAATGATTCAGTTTGTAACAAACAGCCTCGTTCCATGCATGTTTGTGTCTCTCCCGGTAGAGGTGGCTTGTTCAGTCAAGCATTGGAATATGACTTAGTTTTCCAGAACAGCAGAGCATCCCAAATGATTTAAAAGCCATTGCTTAACTTTATTGACTGTTGTTGGGTCTTATTTTTTCTCTTTCATTGTCACACAGAAACACTTCTCTGAAGTAGGCAAGTGTGTAATGGAATGTATTTAAGCTGTTTTTTGCTGGGACTGGTTTACTAGCTTACAGGTGAAAATTTGTTTCATTGGCAGTGATGTGGGGTTTTTTGTTGGGTGTTTTTTTTCTCTACAGGGATGTTTGTTTGACCAAAAGAATCAATTGCTTCTCTTAGACATTCCAGTATTCATTTGCTTAATTGTTCCTGCTAATGAGGAAAATGTATGTTCTGGATGGCTTTGCCCAATCTAAGGAAAAGTTAAGAAAGTTCCTTTGTGTTTAGTGACACTAACAAGAGCACTCCCATAAGTAACTTCCCATTAAGCGAAGAAAGTCGCTTAATATTGCTTAACAAGTTAGTCCTCTGAAATATCCCCACTGGGAAAGTATAAGGGACAGACTGAGGGACTGGAAAACGTTTTGTTGGTGTCGGTTTGGTGTTAACTGTGTTAGCTCTGAATGCCCAAGCTGCTGGAGAACTGAGGAGCATCTTGCACATGTATATTTTTCCCACCAGAGTTACTTATTTTGCCATGTGTGTTTTATCTTGTCAGCTTTTTGAGGCTTTTCTCTTTCCCACTGTGGTTTCTATGGAAATGTCATGGGTTTGGGTGGTGTGTAGTAACCCTCATGACTGCAGCACAGTCACTCTCTGTATTGCTTAGCTCATGCTAATTTTGTGCCTGAATCGTGCTGCAGGAAAGGGGCAGAGGGTGTTTTACATTAACTAGGAATGTCACTTACAGAAATGGCAATCCAAGAGATGCCTTTCCCTGGACTTGAGAAGATTCAGCCAAAAAGCAGCAGAAGCCAACGTTGCCAGGCAGGCTTGAGGATGGACCTTACGGTCATCAGTCCCCTGGCGAGTGATGCACACTAGGAGTGGTCCCAGGGACAGCACTGTTGGTCTGGGGAGTGGAGAAGGATGCGGGGCTTCTGTGGCTGACCCCGAGAAGAACACTTCTGCAAGTGAAAGGTTTGTCTCTACCACTTTTTTCAGAAGAATGGGTACATGCTAAAACATCTAAGGGAACCGGGGGCGTACCTAGCTCTGTGCACAAAGCTACATACATTTTAAAATAAAAACTGCTGACATTTATTTCAGCTGTCCTTAATGTGAACCAATACTGTTTTCCAGTATTTCTCAACACTGAGAACACCAGGCTGGGCAGTGGACATATTTAACTTTAAGTGGTGTCTTAAGGGGGAAAATTAAGCACCTTGTGTTCCAGCAAACTAGCAACTTGCATTCATAAAAAACAACCCCAAAACAGGTGGTATTGTCTAGCTGATGGTTCTGTGTTGAACAAAGCTTTTAATCTGGAAATACTGTCAATCACCTTCACAGCTGAAGAGCTTCAAGAGGGCTGTGCTTGCTGTTACCATAACTTGGTGCGTGCTCATCTGCCATGCGGGCTTAGGGAGCTTCTTCCAAAGAACTGTTCCATACAGATGGCAGATTCTGTAACTGTCTCTGGATATAAGAACTGAACTCTAAAGTTAACTAATCCCCTACCACTTGGAGTAGGACTTTAAGTGATAACTTAAGCATTGGCACCTCAAACCATAAATAAAGAGCCAAGGTGGAATTTCAGAGACGACTGCCTCTGGTGCAAATACCATACTTTGCAGTTCACTCTGTCCTTTTGGGTCGGGCCTTTAAAACCTCCTCATGCTCATTAGCTTTCTTCCTGGATGCTCCTATTGCCCTTGGTCTGGCAGCGTTTCAGAAATAAGACGCTGGGCCACTGGCGTTGGAAGATTCTAGAGGAATGTAGAAAATCATCCAATTTGTCCTTGTGATCTCCCCTTGTGCTGTGCCCAACGCGTGTTGGCTTGGGTGAAGAGAGAGGATGAGACTCTCCCAGGAGGGTTTCTGTAGCCGTTCACAAGAATGCTCTTTGAGAACATCACTGGAGGTGTGGAAAAAAATAGAGATATTAATGCATGCTTTTACCAAGTTGTCTTAGCAAACCATTTTCTCCAATAAATGTGACAAGCTAAGCCAGGGCTTCCAGAGAGGCTGAAGGAATTTGTCCCTAAATCCCAGAGGAGCTCAGTACTGGGAAGTGTTTTGAAGGCTGATACTGTTTTGAAAATCTTGGAGGTGATTGCCAGGGAGAGGAATATGAGAAAATTACTTCCTTCTCCTTCAGATATGGTCAATTTATAACTGTTTAGCTAATCTGATTATCTCATCTTGCCTGGGATGATAGATGGGATTGATAGCTGTGCTCTGTTTGTTTGTTTATTTGGGTCCTTGTGTGCTTTGCTTTGAAAGTGTAAAAACTTTTTTCAGGAACAAATACCATAAAGAGGAAAATGTAGCTTTCTCTGCTTTCCCCTGTGGCAGGCTTTGAAAATTCAGTCATTATTCTGTAACACAATGTAGTTACAATCCTGTCTGTCAGCATGAAACTGGAAAATATTTTCAGCTCAAAATAAATTCCACAAGGAGAATAGTTTCCATGTTACCCCTATTCAGAGGAAAGCTACTGGACTTTAGTCCTAAATAAAGATTCCAGCCAACTTTGGTGCTTTGAGAAACAGTAGTGGTTGTCCTAAATTTGACCGCTAGTTTAACAAGTCTGCTTTTCTGCATTGCTCTTTGCATTGACTAAGTCAACAGAGTAAGTTTCATCTTGGCTTCTCAGTGTTGCTGGTGCTTTCAGTCCTTTCAAGAGAGTTTTTTCAGTTGTGTGAAATGGAAGACTTTCCAAAATGTACGTATTGAGCCATCAGTTAGCTAGCAAGTTATTTTTAAAGCTTGCCCCATCTTTTTTTTCCTCTTTAGCCCTGCAACCTGTACTTGAAAAGGCAATGATTTGCTTGGTTTTGATACAGTTAGACCTATTTATTTTGTTAAGTGGAAGATGCTTCTAATGTATTTAGCAGTAAATCATCCTCGAAGCCAGTGCTTGCTGCGGTTCTTTCTCTTGACGGAGCTACTGGGATCTTGTTGCTGAATTTTCAGAAGATAATGGCCAGTCCCCTCAGATTTTTCTCTTCTGATGTCAGTGATCAGCAGGGATTGACTGCATCACTCATTTCTGATGCATGTTTAGAAGTAGCAATTCTGGTTAGTTTGGGACTTGGACGTTTTCTCTGGTGTTAGCTAATTATGGCTATTATGCTCTATTGTTGTTATTGTCACTCAGGGTATTTTTGAAAATTAAGGGTGAAAAGTGACAGCATAACAATGAAACTCATCAACGAGGCTCCCCGAGCCTTATTGTGAGTCACCCTTGTTGATTTTGGTGACAAAAATAAATTTTCTTTTACAACTGTTGACTCCTGCCAGCCCCGCAGTCACTCGTTGCGGGAGCAGGAGCTGGTCTGTGTCCTGGCTCGTGCTTTGGGAAAAGCCACTGTCACAGGCCTGTGGCCAGGGAGGAATGTCACCCACGTGTGGCTCCTGTGCGGACCTACCCTCTTGTCTAGGGCTAAGTTGTTAAGCTTTTTACCAGCTTTTGGAGGTTTTTGATCTTTATCAATTTTATTAAAAATGCTGAAGATGAATAGTGCTGTTGTGAAGAAGGAGGGGTAGCTGGTTCTTGGCAAAAGGATACAAGCAAAAGCTTGTATCTTAGTGGGAGAACAGAGAGGACAAGGTCCTGAATATGCGTAATTGTTGATGCCGTAATTTTTTTGGGGGGGGGCTGTGTGTGTGGTTTCTTCCCTCTGGTTCTTTTGTCTGTATAATTGCGCTAAAAGTTAATGGTGAATGAGTGGAAGACATCAGCAGGGCAGACAAGCTACAGTATCCATCACTCATCTTCGTGGGAAAAGCAACTAGGAGAGTGGTTAGGACATCTTACTTTGTTAACCTCAGATCTTCCCAAGAAGCACAATTTCAAATTACCTTTTTCTGCTCCTCCTTGGTTTGTTTTTGCAAGGATTTGTCTTCAACAGAATTCAGAGACATCGGGCAGCTTCTCTGACGTGAGCTGCCAGAGCTGCACAGACCCCAGTGGAGCTGTCAGTCTGGGCAAGCTGGTAGTCTGAAGTTCTTCGGTCCCAAGTAACAGTGCTCTAATTCCATTTCTTTCTAAGCTGCCTTCCCATCCCTCAAATACCATTCCTACTTCTGGTAGGAAATAAAACTTTATATTGCATGTTATGCTAAGACATAACCCTGCCTCTAGCAGGCTGGGGTTCCAAGAGGCTTCCTGCGTGGGCAGCTGCGATAGAGCTAATGGCTCGTGCGAGTTATGGGCATCCTTTGAAGCACCCATTGCACAGCCCTCAGATGCCACACCAGATGAGAGGGACCAAGGAGCTGATGCACAATGGCCATTTATCTTTTTTGTTTGGTTGGTTTTTCCTAATCTCTCTTGCGAAATTCTTCATCCCATCACGGCTTGGTGCCCCGCTTGCAGTTGACTTCCAGAATTTGGAAACTTCATAGTACTCTGCTGAAGAGAGGTAAAGAGGGATAAATATATTAGTAAATAGCACAGATGAAGCCGTAAGGCATCTGTTGGGATGAGCTTGACTTGTATCTTAGTTGCATGACATAAAACTAAACACATATATTGTGCACCTGAGCAACTGAGACTATCTTTTAGAATTGGTGTATGTAATTAAAAAAAAAAAATAATAAAATTGTTAGCACAGTGTCACTAAAAGTATGGATCGTTAGTGCTGCCATTGCTAATGCTTTACTTTTCGTTCTTGTAATTACCAAGACTGGTATTTTTAGGGCAGCATTTCAGCTTGTCTATTTTCTGCCAAGTTGGCTAAAAATGTTGGTCTCGCGTGACATGATAAATATTCTCTTGGAAACCGATGCTGTATATATCACGAACTTCCCCTTCTGCTGATGTCTGGGTTTGTTCCTTAAAATTGCAACAGCAGGAGCTGGGGAAAAGGTGTCCCTTTTTATTAAAGCCTGTGCATATGGCTGTTACGGTCTTATGAGTAGCTTGGATAGTCTTTGCAGATAAAGCTGATAGACTGGAATGTTTTTGTTTGCTTTAGCTTTTGGGTGGTATTAGCTTTCGCTGTAACCTCTTTCAGCGTCTGTTATGTTTTATATGGAGTTCCTAGAGCTCTGGTCCCGCGGTGAAATCCGTGCGGATAGAGTCCTTCTGCGCCGAGGTCTTAGGTCACCGTAATGAGGCCAGACATCGAGCGTGGGGCTGCTGCCGTGCTGCTCTGCTTGGCACTGTGGGCTCACAGGGCCCTTCTGGGTTTGTTTATTTACTTAGGGTTGCCCTGACAGGAGCTTTTCTCTGCTAACCTGTCTCCTGTCTGTGTTCCTAAGACATCTAGGCATACGTTTCTTCAGAGGTGTTGAGGACCGCATGTTGCTGGTGCCCTACCCCAGGACCTGTCCCTGCTCTCCTGCCCCAGCTCTGCCCTGCAGCAGTTATCTCATGGTCAGCCAGCCCCTCTGTGAGGTCTGTGGAGCCTTGGTGCGGGTTGACTGTACCTTTGCTGCTTAAAATGACCACCCAGAATGATGCTTAATCTGAGAACTCAAGGTTGTAGCGGGAACCTTCTGGTGCAAGTGACAATTGCTGTATATCGTCTTGTCAACAACACTCTCCAACTCCTGATAGGCTCCGAGGTGCTACTTGGGTGGAAAAGCTGTTGGGAAAAGGTATTACTTGAGTGGTCTTCCAGACAAGGTACAGCTCGTGGATGAGCCTTTGCCTTGTGTGTTTGGGCAGCGTTGTGTAGGTGGATCCAGGGGTTTCCTGCCTGGCTCTTGCAGTGACCGACTGTGTGTGCTGGCTTTGCTGGGAACACTACATCAAAATACCTTCCAGAACTCGTGAAAGAATAATGCACTATTTTTGTTGTTGATTTCTGGACTTTGCTGTCGTTCAGGATTTTAGCTTACTGACATAAGCAAAATAAAAGCAAGTCTGTGGAACAGCAGAAATTGAACTTCTAGGCTAATAAAGCTGTATTGTGTCTGACACATGGGTGGCTAATCTGCTGGAAAGGGGGAGGGTTGACTTTTAATGAGAAGTTATTAGATGTTGAAAAGCTGTTAAATCGCTATATTAATAAAATGGACAATCCTCTCTAGCTTGGCTCCTTAAAGTATTCTATTAATTGAGAACCCCCTTTAATCCATTATTTTAAAAATTAATTAACATTTCGAAAAACACTTCTTTGTAGTGACCTGAAACAGATTAAATTTGGGCTATGTCATGACTGCTTCCTTTATGTACTTCAGCTGCAATTTATGGGCTCTGTTGATAATACCAACTTCATATAAGAGCTTAAGACATCTAAGAACAAGTCTAATGGGATGATTTTTTTTGTCATAGCATTTTGAATTGGCAGTAAATAAAAAAATAAAAATGAGATGAGAAAACAGGATCTGGTGCCTGGGGTGAGAACTTGAATATTATTTTCAGTTCAGCTACTGATTTCTGCTTTAATTGTGAACACTTGCAGTGAATTTTGGACTAAACTATCCAAATTTAACTGTCCCTCAGACAGTTGCATTGCCTGTAAAATGGAGGTAACTTTTATCACTCAGAATAATTGTCCTTTTCTTCGTGCCACGCTGTGACCAAAATTGAAATGTTCACGCCCTCTGGCTCCTCTACCTGCAAGATGTTGTTACACTGTGTGGATATGCCAAAACCTCCAGCTTTTGGTGAGTTTGGTGGGTGTTGTTTTTTTTTTTTTTTTTTCACTTTCCATCTCCCAGTTCCAGAGGCTTTTGGATGCCATCACGCTCGCAGCAGGCGAGGATGGTGAGCAGCATCTCCTCTCGTGGTCAGGCAGGTCTGGTGCTGCCCATTAGGGGCCAGCACACACGTGT
Organism: Tringa tobata; assembly: GCA_033628505.1. NCBI lineage: Eukaryota > Metazoa > Chordata > Aves > Charadriiformes > Scolopacidae > Tringa > Tringa tobata. The sequence goes on from JAHREE010000285.1 coordinate 6,489,010, forward strand.
GCTCTTGATGTTGCCATCTAAGAAAGTCCAGATCCTGAATGAGGTCACTGTTTACAAAGCAGATTTATGTCAGATATAAATACAGCTGTAATGCCCTTTAAAGAAGGGCATGTGTGGCTCCCGCAAAGGCTGTGCGGCACTCTTGCCGTCTGATAGCTGACATGTGGAGCTGCAGTGGTGAGGATGGAGACATGAGTCTCAAGGTGTAAAACCATGGGCCAGGTCAGCGTGAGAACAGTAAAGCCAGGAAAGGAGTCTGCATCACTCGGTCAAGGCCTCCAGAGCCATCCCTGAAATCTGAACTGATAGAGTTTGACACTTTCTGCTCTGTGCTTTGCTTCCTCAGCTGTTGCCAGGCTGGAACAAGGTTTCCATCCTATGATGCATCTAATGAAAAGGAAAATTTTGTGCCATAACCCTTTGTGGACTTGCTTTTGCAACACTTTCCTCTAAAGGACGTTTCAAAAAAGGACACTCCAAATACAGTTTGGATGTGTGGTGGGGAAGAGAGAAGAAAAGTTTATTTGAACAGGTCTCGGAGGTCAGGAAACAAATTTTGTTTGTTTTGTTTTGATCCTCGTGAAATTGCTTTCTTTTGCCCCGTGTGCACAGAGTGACCCCTTGTTGTAGGACACCCTGATCTGTGAAGTTTAATTTTTGGTTGAAGAAGACAGTTAATATCCAGTTTAATTTGAAGAATAAAACCACACAAAATTCCACACAAGTCCTCAAGGAACATGAGAAATCCACCCTTGGGAAAGCTCTCTGCTTGCCTTGTTGGGCTGAAACCACAATATGTGGTCTAGGGCTGATAAACCCTTTGTTATGTCCAGAAATGTTCTGTAGGAAAGAGAATTGTTTCCTGGAGAGGAGTCTGCGTGAAGCCAGATCTTGGCTTTTTGAAACCAGTGGCTGTGGGGGAGATGCTATGGGAGGGATTCAACAGCAAAATGGGTCATAGGCCAAAGGAATTGTTTCAGCATTTTGTCTTGTGGATTTGACAGCTGAAAAATTAGTTTGTTTTGTGATTCCCAAGATATTAATGCCACAATTGGGTTCAGAGCACAACTTAATTACATCTGATAATGTTGTCAGCAGCAAGGATTATTTGCACAGGGTTCTGAGGATACTACTTTAAAGTGAGGGTTTGAGCATCTTTTGATCTTGACTAGCTTTTTTCCTTCTTGTTTGTAGAAACAGTCAGGAGATCTGTAGCCCTGGTAGAGGAGGGAGGGGTGAGCATTTGGTCATGGCTGTGCTTATCCCGGGTGTTATGAAGCCACACGCTGTGGCAGGCTTCCTGGGCGGCTCTGCTGGCCTTCATTCAAGTTACTGCATGAAGGGAATCTGGATCTATACAAACTTTAACAAAACAGAAAAGTTCTTGAGACTCCCACAGGTGCTTTCCTGCAGGAAAAGGGCATGCCTGTGTGCTGCAGGAGGTGGGGTGGGATGTACACAGAGAACCTCAGGGTTCTTGGAGAAATTTATTAACTGTGATAATTTTTAGGAATTACTTTATTTTCTGCAGAAATTACTGATAGGTCCAAAGGCATTTAGTAAGAAGAAAATTTCTTCTGCATTTTATTCTTGCACAATTTGGCTTGTTATCAGGGAAACAATTTAATTGAGCTCCCCCACTCCCTCCTCTGTTGAAAAGAATATATGCTTTTATAGCAAAAGCTGGACCCAGAAACTCCCGAATCTGCTCCGTCACTAATTCTCTTTTGGATGTTGGGCCAGATCACTTTTCTCTCTGTACCCCAATTTACCAGCAAATGAGGGATAATGATCGTTGCCCTAGCTCCTGAGGCCAGGGCAGAGCTTTAATGCATCTGTCAAGCGGTACGAGATGGCTGCAAGGAGTTCAGCTGGGCACCAGCCAGGCACTACCGCTCTGGTAGGTCTGGAGCAGCCACTGTGCTCCTCTTGTGCTTACTCAGGTTGGGTGACTCAGTCAAATAGTGTTGTTTCCTCTTTTCTTGCCAGTACCTGCATTTATCTCCTTAGACGCTGCTCCTGCCCTTGGCTTGAGTGTATTCATCATTTATTATAATTTTTTTCTGAGCCTGCCCTGATGGGACTTGTGGGTTTCCGACTGAGAGTGTCCAAGCTGGCTGGAGGTGCTCACATTCCTTCTGCAGTTCCTTTTTCCCCTATTATGTCACATATTGCTTGACAATAAGACTGCGGAATGATGGAAATGATAATTGAATTGCGTGTCAAGAAAACCAAACAAATGGAAGACTATACAGCTGGCCCCGAGTTGGATCTAGAAAAGGGTTTATAAGTATTAGGTAGAAACACACTGTACTTTGTGTTCACAAAAGCTTGTACAGAAGTTAAATATACAAAGGTGCAGCTGGCTTTCCTCCTGGGAGTGACAATGTCACTCTCTGCGGTGTAATCAGCTTCCTCTAGTCCAATTCTATCTCGGCACCTGGGTGTTTTATTATGATTAACTTTGCTGCAGGTGTCCTCTGCCTTGAAGTCTGTGAAGGTTTCTCTGTGTTGTGGGACATCAGAAGATGGATGGCTGGCAGTGAGCTGTCAGGGCTGTTGAGAAGGTGGTTGGTATGTTCAGAGGAGGAATTGAAGAGGTGATTAAAAAAGAAAAAAAAAATAGCAAGAAGGTGAAACCAAATGTGTGTATGGGATATTTTGTTTGCTTGTTTTTTAATATACTTTAAATGCTTTGCAGGTATCTGTTGTAGATGCTTTTTAAATTTCATTTCTAGGGTTTGCTTGCATTGAATGTATAGATACAACTTGACTTTTATTTTCCCTTCCAATACTGTATGACAGGGCATCCTATGTTTTGTGTCTTTTATACCTTCAGCCTGTATCTAACTGCAAAATACATGTTCAATTTGCCTCCTGCATTGTGTCTATATAACAGACTGTCCACTTCCATGTCTGTGCCATGAAAACTTGGTTATTTAAAGAAAAGAAAAAAAGGCACCAATCAATAGTGTAGTTTTTTCCAAGTTTCTAGCTAAACTAATAAATGAAGATCTGACTGGAGTTTGGGGGGTTACAGTGGGGATGCTGATGTCTCAGGCAGATTCCAATTTAACTCCGCTCTGTAAAATCATAAGGTTTTAATTTTTTTAAAGAGAGAATTGTCTCTGCGTGGTAGCTGCTTTTCCTCTGCTTGTGCTCTTGGAAAGTGAATGTGCTGTAATGGATTCATCCTTCCCAAGTCCTGGATTCAGTTTCCAGCTCCGGCTATATTTTATGTGATCACAGTATCTCCCTTGGGATTTTGTGTGCGTGTGTGTGTGTGTATGTTGGAGGGCGTTGGGTTTTCCCAGGGGTGGTGGAAATGGGGATGTGGATTAACACTTGGCATTGTCCCTGAGGTCTTTCATTGCCTGAACTGGTTTGGAAGAAGCATGTGAAACACCCCACAGCTGCAAAGGTGTGCAGAAGTAAAAATGGGACCTTCAGGGCTTCTCATCTCACCAAGCACAGCGGCCACAGCAGCTTCCAGGATGATGGCACTGGTCCTGGGCTTGTCACCCCTGGGGATGACTGGGCAGTAGCGTAGGAAAGCGTTGGCAGCCAGCAGCGTTCCCACAATGACTCACCACGCTGTTAGAGAGAGAATTGGCACCAGGAGTTGTCTTTGTCATTCTACAAACACTGTGGAAAATGTGCCGGGATGTATATCCCTCCTGAATGCGTAATGGAAAAATAACTAGCCCTGGGGTTAGGATGCTTGGGCCAGTCTTGGGTCTTAATAGTTAGATAAAGCAATATTGTGTAGTTCTTAGGAAAAGTTGCCCTTGTTTAGGGCTTTAAAACCACTTCAGCAAATGTGGATTCTCTGCTGGGAAGGCAGAGGCAAGTGTTAGCCTTCTCTGGGGAGGACTTTCTCCTGCTTCCAGAAGGCTCCTCGTTTAATCCTCACATGACTCAACAGTGTCTCCTCTTCCAGCAGCACCTGGAAATGTTCCTGTCCTTGGTCAGAACTGCCATGACTCTGTTTAGTCCCTACCACTAGCAATGCAATGGCATCTCTTCTTCCTGGAAGAGGTTACCCCAGGTCCTGCAAAAACCTGCAAAGGTCCCGAGTTTAATGGAGATGCAGCAGTGACCCCAGTGCGGCAGCTGGGTCTGGGGCAAAGCGAAGGACCTGGCCCCATCAGCAGCCCCACAACAGCTCCCCATGGAGGAGCCTGGAGTTACCTGTCCCATGGCCCTTGAGCTGGGAACTCTTGAGGTGACTTACGACAGAAACTTTACCCTTTAAACTTAACAAGTTTGAGGGATAAGCAACAAAAGTTGCGCAGCGTTTTGTCACCCAGGCCAAGGAAGAAACTCCACCAGGCTGGCATGTTGTTCAGTTTGGCCTCCTTTGCCTCAGCTTGCAATCTGCTTAGCTGAAAACAACCTGGAAACCTATAAATTATGTAGGCGTTATTAGAGGCTGAGGGTTCCATGTTGTGGTTAGCATTAAGGATGATTTGCAAAAGCAGTAAGATCTGATGGTTTAAAAATGCTACATCACTCTGTATGTGGGATGCGGAATGGTAGAGGGGAAGAAATAACACCAGCCCAAAATGTGCTGAATAATGAACTGAAAATGGTTATTGATTATGCGTGCACCTTCATTATCCTCCTGCAATCTGAGAGCAGCTAGCGATTCTTTTTTCTTTATTAAAAAAAAAACAAACCCCAAAACTTTTACAGGTGCTTATGAAATATTTAGTGTAATTATTTCCAAGATCAAAACTCCAAAGAAATTACACAGCCCAGGAAACCTTGTTAATCTGTTGGTGTTATGGATGAAAGAAGCAACAGAGATATTAAACATTTATTGCTCTCGTGCAAAACAGCCTCTTACTTTCAATCTCAATTGCAATATTATTCATCAACCTTCACTGATGCGTTTTTCTTGCCTCCCATACAAGAACTTTAGGTGTCATTACAAGTTTCTTCTGATAGAGTAGGACTTATTTTCTCTATCCCTATTTTGCCTTTAGGCAAGGTGAATCTCAGCCTAATGAAACCAGTGTGAAGTATTACGGTGCTATAACACAGACTTTGCAATCATACAGTGTTTTCCCTCCATGAAATAGTCTTTTTAAATCAGCTATGAATGTTCATTCCCTTTTCCACATCATATTTGCATAAGTGAGGTAATAAAATGTTATTGCCATCTAGACTGTAACTACTGAAAAAATGGAGTAGCTGTTGATGTCTCCTTTCAGTTCGATAGGTGGTTACTGAGGAAGCAATCCAGAGGCTGTCCAGTGTTGACTCAAATCCCAAAATAGCATTTCTGTGTCTCAAAAACAGGTTTAGTGGATCTGCAGGTATTTGGAGATAAAAATTCAAAATAACCTTGAGAAACAGTCTACAATAGGCTGTAATTTGGAAAGGCGAGTGCAAAGGCCCATGAATAAACTATGAAATGGGGAATGACTGGTGTAGTTGCCATTCTGCAGGAGATGAAATAAGGCTGCAATGGGTTTTGGACTGAGTGGCCATCAACTGTCTTATGCTGCTGGCAAATACCATGCTGGGGTGTAGGAATAACACAGGAAAGACATGAAGTTATCCTCACTTCAGGACTGCTGTGGCTCACACCAGTTTCAGAGGTGAGGATCAGTGGGAGAAGGGGTGAAGAAGAAAGATGAGAGAGAGAGGCCTCACATGTATCTTTGAACATGAAAAAGAGAAATTGCAGAAGAAAATAACGAACCAATTCCTGCCTCTCCTAAGATTAGTGCAAGACGAGAGGGACTTGAACTGTGGTGAGGATAACTCAGGTTGGACAGCAAAAGTCTCTAAACAATCTGGAGACCCCGACATACGTTGTTTCTGCATCTTGAAGAGGTTTTCTTCATTTCTATTTTTTTCTTTAAAAAAAGGTAAATAGTCCTGTTTCCTGAGAAGTTTTTAGCTCTAAGGTCATTTGTTTTCAAAGCAAGTCTGAGTGTGGTAGGGCTGGGCTGGGCTGGGTTTGTGCTCAGTTGGGTGGCTGAGAACCCTCTGGGTGAGCTGGTCACCAGTGGTTTGCAGAGTTCTTGCACCTCAATCTCACTGTTCTCAACATTTCTTACTCTCAATTTCTTATTTTCATGCCTAATGACTGGCAAGATTAAAGAATGGGAATGCTCATGACTTCCTGCTCTTGTTGTTGTAATAAAAGAGGAAAAAATGGAGGGTATTTGATAGTTTTAATGTAATTTCCAGTGCAGGAATTCACAGAGGGGTTGAGAAGAGGGACGTTGTGGATCCTGTCTTGAGTTAGGTGAGGTCATGCCTTGATTCTGGTTCATCCTCAGTTTTGCTGCTTAAATTTCCATGCCTTGTTGCTGCCAGCATTTTTGCTGTGAGCTTGGCAAAAGGGTTGTTCTTGAGACATTAAGAGCATGATTGGGTTTATTGTTGGATTTTTACTTTTTAATCCAAGTGAAGCCTTGACCAACCGGCAGGGACTACATCAAGCGTGCTTCTGCTCAATCTCCTCCTGAATTTCCTTAGGAAGAAAGACTGTAGCACCCAGAGATGTGAAGTGTAAATGCAAATACCTTGAAAATTAGATATATTTGATTTGTTGTATTTTTTTTTTAAATTGACCATCCCATCTTCCTGCCACTGCTGGCCACAGAGCGTGCAGACTTATGCATGACAGTGGCCTTCAGCTAATGGATGTGCCACAAATGAAAGGAAAATGCTGTCCATTGCTGTACGCCTGTAGCATTGCATAGATTTTTTCTTTACAGTAATTTACTCAGCCTCCAGCAATTTTCAGTCTGTTTTCAGCCAACACGCTGCACTTATCACGTTGTCAATGCTGCTTTTATTTTTGTTTCTCTTTATGTTTATATATGTGTGTGTCTATATATAAGTGTATATATATAAAATATATATTACACATCTGTATGTATTTATATGCATGTCTGTAATGCCTGCCTATTTTCAGCACATAACACTGAGAGACTTGGACTAAGAGCAACCCATTAAGAGCAGGATCTGCCCAGTTCCTTTTAGCTCAGCTGAATGGAGGAGTCTGGCTTTGCGGGGTTTTGTGGTTTCTGTGTTCATGCAGACTACTTGGAAACTTTTAACCTTTAATTTCAGATGCGTTCTTTTTAATATTCAGCTTTATCCCCAGCATCAGCAAAAGGATTAGAGACTGGTTTGTCTTTCCCTCTGAACTCATCTGTGACTTCAGTGTGCATATTAGTTCTTTTAATGGCTTCTTTATTAGTTCATTATTGCATAACCTCCAGGCATGGCAGGACTTGAAACGTTAATTTTCCAGCCAAAGTTCAGCTGACAGACTTCACCTGGTCCCCCTCAAGTCAGTATGTGAATGGAGAGGGCTGCTCGCCCTGCACCACAGCATCACTTATAAAGCAGAAGGAAGGGAGTAAAGTTTTCCTCTCCCCAGATGTTAAAGGAGTAATAGGAATGGAAAGTATGAAGAATGAGTACAATAGCCTGGAATATTTAAGGAGAAAAAGTTGTGTGTGTGTGTGCACGCACACTTTGGTGTGGTGTGATTATTCCCCCCCCCCCTTTTCCCTCTCACTGCTTGAAGCTAGTATTTGGCTGCCCAGTGAACTATAACAAGATTTAATAGCTCCAGTGTAGCTATATTGCATTTGGACTGATTCCATCCTTCTGTTGTAATAAACGTCTGCTTTACAATGAGCTCTTAAATTCTATAAGTGACGTCAAATTGTATCTAATAACGGAAAAAAGATCAAGTACTGCAAATGCAACTTGTTTGCCCTGTGTCTACCTTCTCAAGCAGTGTTTTATCCTCAGCCCATTGCTGTGCTACCTGTGTCTGAGATGTCTTTTGAGTTAGCCCTGAGGTTTACGCCGAAGGAAAATTGTTTTCCATGCGTGGTAGCGTTTTCCTCTTCTTCGCCCCTCCTTTCCTTTTTCTCTGATGGTATCGTAGGCTGTGGCCAGACCCCGGCCACACACTGCAGCTGCTCCAGCGCTGGGAGGACCAAGTTGTGGTCTTGCAATGTGGGCAATTGTTCATTAGCTGCTGATTCACTGTCAGATGTGATCTAAGCTCAGTCCTGAAACTTGGATGTGTAAGCATCTGCATAAAAACTTCTGTTCGAAAATACGTGACATTTTAGATGTACGATGAAGGTGCGTGATTACAAAGAACATTACTTACTGACACAGTAGCCTTTAAGCAGTGAGCGTGTGAACTGTGCACTTTTAAGGAGCTTTAACTTCTGATTGGGTTGTTGTTTTTTTTTTTCCCAAGGCCTGATGAGTTTTTAAATCTGCTTAGCTGTCAGTCAGCAGGAGCAACCCACTCTGCGAAAACTGAAAAGTCCTGATTTTAAAAAGCTCATTCTGTCTCTTCAGTTTATCGCACAGCTCACATGTGCGTGAGAGAGTTTTGAATGTAGGTTGAGTGTTACAGCAAATAATGGTAGCCACAAAGTTACTGGATAGAAATGTTGGGTGTTTTTAACCTTTCATTGTGAACATTGCTTGCAACAGTCCCACTGCCTGCACAGGAGAGATCACTTTGGTGGGATTGGAAGGAGAGGGGAGAGAAGGGAACAGTAAAGTATAAGCACTCAGTATTCATCTGCTTGGAAAACGCTCATAAATTGTGTTTTCCCTTGACCTTTCCGTAGTGGTAGTCATTCATGTGATCAGAGGAGACAGCTGTGCTCCAGCTGATACTGCGCTAAGCGTCATGCATTCACAAAACACCAAGTTCCTCTCTGTCCCGCGGTGCTTCCCCGTGAGCCGGCAGCGGGATGTGGGCAGGAGAATGCCGAGGCCGCGCTGGTCCCATGTGATGGATCGCAGACTGCCTGTGCTGCAGTCCTTCCCAAGGGTCAGGTGGGCAAAACTGGCGAGCGAGGGCCAAATAGAGTTTGACAATGATGTTTTGCAGATGCTGATTGAAAGCATCTCCTGAGAGGCAGGGACACTGTGGACCAACGGGATCAGAGTGACAGGTAAAGGGAATGGTCTTTGCAGCCGTGATATTCTGGATGGAGAAAGCTGAGCAAGGCTGCTTTGGGGCCAAGAAGGAGAATGCCGCATTAATCAAGGTGTGAGTGTTGAGGCTGCCTTTAAAAAATGCTGACTTGGGTCCTGGGATTCTGTTTCACGTTTATGCTGCTTCTTCTATCATCATAAATAAATCTAAGCACAATATATATGCAGAGCTTCCAGTCGTGGGAGGGCACTGTATCCTCCTTAGGGGAACACTGCGGGAGAGGGAAGGTGGCTGGGATGTTAAACCTGGTGTTGCTTCCCAAAGTCCAAGTGTTTGATACACTTGGGACCAAAGCAAAAGTCTCTTTGATATCGCTTTCTTCAAGGAGGCATCTGGGTGGATAAAGGAGAAGAAGAGAACCTTAAGAAAATCTTTAGGGACGTTGGTGAGGTCTCTAGAAAATGCCTTTGCTCAGCCTTTTGCCATTACGTATTTGGCTTGGTTTTCTTGCAGTTGTTTCTGTTAATTATCTTTCATTTCTCAGTTATGTGAAAATATTGCAAGGAAAATTGTTCAATAGCTGAGTCAAGTGTATTGATCTTTAGCTGGCGAGTGTGATCTTTCATAGGGGAGATTTTTCTCAGCTTCAAAAGGCAGTGCAGCCCCGAGCAGGTGGTGGTTGATACAAACCTGGGACTGCAGTCCCGGGGCTGGTACCTGCCACTGGCTGCTCTGCAACCCTCCGTGATGGGCTTTTCCTTCCCAGGGACAGTCTTTTAACTTTAAAATAGTGTGAAATGAACCTCCTGCGCAAGGCTAGAAAAAGCTCATTATAGTTGCTCTCTGCATCTAGGGCTTTTTCTTCCCTGTTAAAAATGGGAAATAGCAGCCCCTTCTACGGAGTGGGTTGTTGCTGCAGTGGCGTAGCTCTTCCCAGCCCTAAAAAGCCTGCGGTCAGCACTCTGAGCACAGAAAATGTGAGCTGGTAAAAAATCAGTTGTTGACGTGACAGGTAGGAGAGCTGTAAGAGCACAGCTGGGAAGAGGGTGGTAACAGCCCTTCTGTAGCCTGAACTCACCAGCATGAGTGGTTCTCCTGCACTGGACCCAACCGATGTGTCGAGGAGCCAGGATTTTTGCTGTAATGCTCAATTTCCATACCCTTCAGGACTAGCCTGTCAAGCCTGTCCAGGGTTTGGCCTCCAGAACTCCAGTAGCACAGTTTAAATAACCTCCATGCACTAACTCTTATTCCTTAATTACAAGCTGTCGGTTGTCATCAGTCCTCTGCTACCTTGTTTAGTAACAGGGAGGCTGGCTCTGATGTCTCCAAAGTGACAACCCCAAACACCAAGTTCATGGGCTAAATGGAGAGATTTTGCTGGGTCTCTTGGTCTGTTCAGCTTCTGCAGATCCCAATAGTCTCCCTGCACTTCACAGAAAGGGCGCTTTCTTAAAAAGTTTGTTACTGTTGCAAGGGAAGCTGTTAAAATGAGAAGTAAATGCAGCACGCTGTGCATTAGCCTTCAGACAGCCTGAAGCAATAGCTCAGAGGTGGACCTGACTCATCGCAGCAGGATATTGACTCTGGAGCGTAATTATGATGCTTTGAGAACCTGATTTTAAAATAATTGAGGTATAAAATTATGCGCCTGGCTTTCACAGTTACTACAGCTCTGTGTATAAATTGAATAACGGCCTGTACAAATGTGCCACTTGGCTATAGCAGAAATAGCAGTGAGTCTGGAAATGTCCTGCGTCACCATTGTTTTCCTCTTGCTGAGAGAAGCCGGGTACAAGCTTGAGTTTTGCAAACGGCCTTGGGCTGCCACCAGGTCCCAGCTGTGTGACTGCAGGGGTTTGGCAAACCTGTAGAAAGTCCAGCTTGGTGCTCAACGGCTGGACATCCGAAATCCAGCCTGCTATCAGAACGCTGGCTGCTTGCTAATCCCGGCACGTGGAGCATCTCCCTTCAAACACCTCTGGCTGCTCGTAGCGATGGGCTGGATGCGGGAAAGTGCCAGGGACGCAGCTGGTGTTTTGACACCCGGTTTCCAAAGCTGTGTCCTGGCTCCCTTGCTTCCAGAAGGGCTTTCTCTTCTCTCCATAGCAGCCATCAAGTCTGCAGTCAAACTTCTGTGTTTTGTTTGGACAACACAGGAAGCGGTTTTGGTGAGCATTGATTCTCTATGAAGTCCCAAGACTTTGGAAGGAGGCTGCTGTCCTCAGCGACTTGTCTGAAAGTGTAATTTTGTCACCTCTGTCCCAGCTGGCATGGTGATCCCCAAGATCTGAATCTGGTGAAGACCCATGTTTATCTTTCATGGTTTGCCACCTGGGGTCCAGCGCTCTTAGAGGGGTTAGAGCACGTTATTTTCAGCTTGAAGGCAGCCCAAGCTGCAAACTTATCTTGATATTATTTTTTTTTTAAACCAGTCTGGTTTAAAAAACAAAACAAAGGCAAACAAGTCAGGTTTGCTCTTTCTGTGCCTCCTTGAGGGTCAGGCTGCTGATCCTGGGTGCCTTTTCCTGCTGGCCCGCTTGGTTTGAGGTTGTGATGTGATTCTTGCTGTTGCCCAGTGTGTTCCCAGGGTTGTTTTCTTACCCAGCTTTTGGCGACTGGTTGCAATAGCTGGAGTGGGCAGCTGCTGGAGGAGATTTTGGGAGTGTCACTTTTCCAACAGGCACATCATCAGGACCTACTGCTGCCTGGAGACCTGCAGGCTGAGCCAAAACACTGCTTTTAAACATTGACTGCAGGGAAGTAGAAATGTGAAGGGGAACTTTAGAGAAACCTCAGCTCTGGTAAAACCCAAGTAGGAGGTTGGACCAGGAGCTGCTGCTGTGACCAGATGTGGTCCTCACATTGAGCGCTTTGAGGCCACTGCTGGTGGCTGCTGCTGTGCCTCCCTGGGGCCAAAATAGTTGGGTTTTTTAGTATGTAATAAAATAAGCCCTCTCGTGTCTTGGCTGTCTAAATGATTACCTGCTTGGCACTTCATTACAAACACATTTTTTCTATCTTGATACTGGTTTCCTGCCATTTTATTGCTTTTAAGGTTCTATTTTTTGTTTTATTCATCTCTTCCAATCGATAGAAATATCCTGTTTTTAGCAAGCAGCAAAGGCAGACGTGACTGATGTCCTTATGGTGGGAGCAGAATCGCTTTCAGAGCATTTGGGGAGCGAGGGGGGAGGAAGCCTTTAAATCTAATTTTCAAAGATCTCTAAAGCATAACGAACTGCTCAAGATATGTAGCTGAGTCTCCCACTGCCATTAGCTCCAAGAGGTAGGATCCTAGCATTGTACCAATGCAGATCTGGGGCCAGTGCTTGAGATCCATCTCCTGGTGGTTATTGTTGTTCTTTGCCATGCCACGAATTAAAAACCACCTAATGAGATTATCTCCACTTGTTCTGGAGGATTGGTTTGATGGCGGAAATCTTGCATGTGCACATGGATATACGAGGCATGGCAGTGTCAAAAAGCTCAGTCTTCCCAGAATTACTCTCCACAGGGTTTGCCATGGCAAATATTTTATTTTTTTTATTCCCCTCTCCACACACACAGATTGCTCTGACCGCAATAAAATGAAACAGAGAATTGAATTTGTAAGTAAGTTGTTTAGATGATGCAGCACCAGGCGGGTAGCTATTCCAGAAGAGTCAGTCCGCGTTGGATTTGCTTTACTGCCAAATTAGAAACGCCGCAATCAAGCGAAAGCCAGCTAACGGCACGGCGGTGGGGGGCTGCGTGCCTGGGTCCGGCAAACCCTTTGGCTGGGGTGTGGTGAGCTGTGCCCCTGCCTAAACTCAGCGGTGGGTCAGGTCTGATGGGGGACGGAGACGTTGCAATCCCCTTTGTGTCCTGCGGAGATCAGAAGTCAGGAAACTTGGGTTGTAAATACTGAATTTTGTTCCTCGCTGCCCTGTGGCCATGGACGTATGTTTTATCCTCTCTAGACCTTGTAAGAGGTTGGTGAAGTGCTGTGCAAACCCTGAGTAGCGCTGACGCCTGTTGATAGCAGTGTGGTTTCCTGATTCCCAGACAACGTTTTAATACACTGGATCAGTTGGTGGGTTTTATTCTGGGTGTTTTTTCCGCAGAGCATAGGGTTTGGGGCTGGTTTTGCTCCAGCAGTTATATCTGAAGACTTCCAGTAGGCAGACACAGCAGACCGGTGAATTTTGGTGACGAGAAGGAAGCAGGCGAGTGCTTTGTGTGCTGGGAGAGCGATCATCAGATCCTGTTGAGGCTGATTTGGCTTTTGCTTCTCGTGTTCTCTCATCCTCTCTTCCTCAGCCATCATCTTCCCCACACTTCCTTACATGCTTTTATTGTCTTTATCCACCGCCCATAGGGAATCTTAAGAATATTTGAAAAGTTATTGCTTTAACCCTTGGTGTAAGAAATGCTGTATTCCCCATATTCTTAGGCAATAATTCTATTAAATTGCCTTGAGATGGGGTATGATGGGATTTTTTTAAGTTGCAGTTTGATCTTTGGCTGTGTTCTTATGCAGCGGGAGTGTAAAAATGAGTCTGGCATCGACATCAGTGGCAGGAGGATTTTTCCTGTAGACTACTTTGGAGGCGAAAGAGAAAGGATACTACCAAGACAATAATTCAGAATAAAACAGGGAAGAAAAGTCCATTTCTTCCATCTTTATTGTTAGAATCCAAATGACTTTCTTCATCATGGTATTACGGAGGGCTGAGACAGTCTAATTATTGCCTTTTCTTGCTGCTGAATGAATGTGAGAGGATAAAACCCAATACCTTTGAGTGGATGCATCTCTGGTGTGTTGCTGACATGGAAGAGATACTTTATTGTCTGGCAACGAAAGGTCTGCCTATTCATTTTGAGCTTCTGTCACATCTCTTCCATGGAGATGCTGTTGAATATGAAAGTCTGATTGATACGGTGGCAAAGGTCAGGAGGGTAATAGCTTTGATGGTATCCCCTAAAGCAAATCAAAATTCTTCTAAAAGATTCTGTTCAATTTGATGCCAAGGGGCTGGTAGCACTCCAGGGATTCTTCTCTCTGCTATTAAGCTTATAGCTGTTACAAAAATTAATGTTTGGCTGTTGGTTGTTTTTTTTTTTTTTTCTTTCCTAATAGGATGTTCTACAATAAGAATGGAAAATAACTGCTTCTCTCTTTTTTTTCCTCTCTCTCTCTCTCACTCTTTTTCAGGGATCCTCAATGCATTTGCTTGCCATTATTTAAGGAGCCTTTACTAAAAGCTTCTGGATTGTGTTTCTGAGTGGACAAAGGATTTTTGCATTCAAAATGCTCATAAAGGAGTATCGTATTCCTCTTCCGATGAGTGTGGAAGAATATCGAATTGCGCAGCTGTACATGATACAGGTCAGTAACGTTTCAGCGCGTGCGGATGAGCGCAGGGTAACACAGGCTTTGTGTGGAAGAGTGGAGTATTGCTGCAAAATTGGGTGTTTTAAATTTGAGGTTTGCTGTGTGCTCATACAGAAGCAGGGGGGAAAAGTAATATGAACTTCAGTTTATGATTTGCTTCATCTTGTCCTTAAATTAGAGAACTTCTGTTTGACCTCCCTGGGGAAACAGCGGCTCATGGATAGGCTATTCCTATAGAAAAAGCACTGAGTGTGTGGCTACCTAACTGGAAGTGATCAAGCTTCTAGGACTTAAGCACTCACTGCTTCCCAGTTGGGCTGTGGTTACTGGTCATGCTGGTTCCAGCTGCAAACCAAAGCCTTGTGCTCTTTTGTTGGGAAAAAAAAGTTCTAGTATAAATATAGAGAAGGTAAACCATAAGCATAATTTTGAATTTAGGGGGGGAAATCTAGTTGTAATATTTTTTTGCTTATGTACCACTATGAAACAGATACTAATCAGTTTAGTCATGAAACTTAGATTATTTTGAATAGGCTTCTGAATACTGATGGGAATTTTTGTTGAATTCCCTGTCTTCAATAAAGCAGTTAATTAAAACGTTGAGCATTTGTAACTCAAATTCTCTATGCCCATATTCTCCTAGTGTTTGAAATCCAACCAGGAGCGTGTTTAAAAGGAAATGAATCTGAAGTGTTATTTCATTGTCCCACGCTTTAAATAAAATTTAATTTTGCTCATCCAGCAAAACACACGTCTAATATTGAGTTTGCAGTAGAACTCTGCTTTCCGTGGCAGGATGAAGCGGTGCCAGAAAAATCTGCTTTGGCTTAAAACCTAAAATGAATTAAGGAAAAAAACAAACCCCAAAACCAAAGCAAAAGTGCAACTCCTACATTTCTCCCCTGACCATCCAATTGTATTCCTTTAGGGATTCATGCACTTGACTTGACTGTTAAAACACTGTATGGTGTGTATTTTCCAGTAATAACAGTGAAATTCCTTTTTCTGACACAAATATAAAACATGCATCATCTTTGTGTGTTTAACCTAAATGTTAGCATAAGCAAGTAAACGTTTTTCTTAGGTGCCTTCATTTTTGTGTATCTTTTCCTGACACGGTAGATTCTGTGAATATTGTTGAAATTATTTTGTTACAACTTTTTCTCCCAAATTTGGCTCAGCTGTTCTGAATAGAGAGCTGGTTGATAGAAGCAGTGTATTAGCTATGCAGAACTTGTCAGCGAGCAGCAGAGCGTACAGGAGAATGATCTGATTAAGAAGGAGGAGCCCACCTGATGTAATGAAGGATGAATCATTAGCTGGGGAGTGACCCTCTGCAAGTCAGGGGACTGAAGTTGCTTTTTGCTTTCAGAAGTTAAATTACTTATTTTTATTTCATTAATGCAGAACACTGGATTCCACTTTGTTCACTTGGCAGTGGTTTTGACCGTATCTTAATGTCAAAGGACGTGATAAGCCATTAGGGTTTCATGCAAGGGGAAGTTCACTGCCCCAGTAAACCACTCAAGAAACTACATCTCCAAATTGCCAGCCAGCCCTGCTTCAGACCTGCTCTAATTTTCTAGTGCACTGATATGCAGCAAAGTAAGGTTTCCTCTTAGATCAGGTGCAATAGCTTGTCTCGAGTCAGGTCTCTGATCTGCCTCCACTTACGCAGAGCAGGGGGTCAGCTGGAAACACTGCTTGTCACCCAGGATCCAGGTGAGCTAGAGAAGCGTGTGACAAGCAAGTGACTTGACTGCATTATGTGCACAAGCAGTAGAAAGGGGAAAGTTAGCTGTACTTTTTATTGAAAATACTAGTCTCCACTTAAATTTGAAAAAAAAGGGAAAAACAGAAAACCCACCTAGGGTAGAATGTGGAGTTCATATTCTATTTCTTAGTGTTTGGTAGCAATCTGCTTCAGCTCTTCCTGAAATTGGTGGAAAGTTTCCTGCTGACTTCAATGAGAGCTTTTCCTAGGCCATGATATCAAATGTCCTTTTCCTTCGGTTTGATTTGAAAGCGTGGAGGTTTTTGTCTTTGAGACAGACGCTGGGGAGAGAGCAGTGGGGGACTTGACTTCCGTTCTTTTCAGAGAAAGTGCTTCATGTCTGTCTTTTTATTTTTCCTCTGAAACCTGTAAGGAGGCCACAGGAAAAGCAAGTTTGGTATGTTGAACCCCTTTAGGGGAACAAGCTGAGATATCTGTACAAAACAGCAGTGTAGAGGCATTTCTTAGAAATCTTTGGCTGAAATGTAGAACACAATGATTTAAAGTAGTTCCCGGGGAGAGGAGCTATTCATAAAAGTAAAAGGTTCATTTCAAAGACATTTGTTGTGTACAGTATGGTGTCGTTATTGATGGACACGCTAGTGAGCCTGATCCTCTAAGAAGCAGTTTTCCAACAGCGTGAAAAAGAAATGTCACAATTATTCCTCAAGGGTTTTAGAGAGCCTTAAGCATGTACTTGAGGTTGATCACTCATTTAACTTCAAATTCATGAGTGAAGATCCCCATTAAACTCCAAACCAGTTTGCATAAGGTTGCTCTTTTAAGAGCAATCAAATAATTTTCCTAGATTTCAGCATCCATTTCCAAATGAAAGTTTTCCAAAAGGACCTTCTCGCCTGAGGGGTGAAGCAGCTGGCCCATGCTGTTGCTCTGGAAACCCCTTCTATGGCAATGGTGCCTCAAAGCCATGTGGGCAGGGATGTTGAGGCTCAAGCTGTAGTACTATGGTCACTTTTCAAAGATGGAGGTTTTTGCTTTGCAGTGGAAGGTCCTTTTATCTCCTTTCATGAGAGAACAGTCCCTCCTTCTTACGAGTCTTAACAAGAATTTCCACCAGATTTGATGTAAGCAGCATCACACCCAAGTACTCAAAGGATCCTTCCATTAAACTGGGACAGGCTGTACTCATATTTCCTATGTTTACTGGATGGGAGAATTAAAATTGTGCAGTATATAATCCAGCATCTCTGTTGGTTCTCTGCACCGCTAGGCAGGAGAGACATGCAATAAATCATTGTGTGCGCGCCCATTTTGCTCTGTAATTCCTTTTATATTTAAGTTCTCTAGGCTGGTGTATAAAACTGTGAAATCGGAGGTGAGTGGCCCTCTGCTTTGCGTTTTAATTTTTTATTTTTAAATTTGAGGATGGAGGAAGGGAAGCAACAAGTCTTTCAAGTGTTGCTTTCTGCTAGCTTCTGAAATATTATCTACAGAGACAGTGGTTTCAGTACTTTAAGTAGCACTTAAATTCTTCCATAAATAAGTTAATTTTACATTACAGCAAAGGGCTTAATGTACCCTTGACTTGCTTGAAGCCCAGCAGATCTGAACTAAATTGTTTTTCTCTATTACATTTTAGACTATCAATATCCGTATTTTCATGGGAAACCTCTCACACAGTGTTGTCAAGGTCTTCAGGTTGTGGGCCCTCACTGCATTTCTCGCAGAGCAGTTAGATCTTAGATTTTCCATATGCACAAGAGGGTTTTTGCAGCATTGCTGAGTTTTTATCTCTTTTGCTATCCAAATTAAAATGAATTTTTACATCTGAGCTCGGAGCCAGTGATCTTCCTTCCCACTGTGACCTGTTTATACTCTGGTACATAAAACAGGCAAAATATTTCAAAACAGTGAAATAATTCTTTGTGCCTCTTCTAGACAATAGTTTTGTAGTGTAGCTTTTTCCTAAAAAACTGTATGCACATTTAAAAGCCTGTCCTGCTTCCAAGGGTTAGGGATCTCTAGATTAATTTGTCCTTGAGACTTGCCCATAGGACTGGGAGAGCTGCAGTTTGATCTGGGGGAACTGCAGGCTCCCATCCCAACGTAAGCAGAAAATAAATAGAGATGGGCACTGAGATGAGTTTCATGAAGCACATACTGTTTATGGAGGGCACAACTGTAAGCATCTGTAGGGATTTCTTTCTTCCTGCAGAAATGCTGACTCTGTCCTGGAAGTCTTCTCTGACTGTGCACTTCACATCAAAAGCACCAGCACTATTTCTGTCTCTGCGAGGACTTTGAAGCCTGTCAGGCACAAAGGATCGCACTTTCCTGTTTCATACATTAGACAGATCTTATTAAAGAGTCTCTTAATTCTTCCTCTTCTAAGTGTCCTGCATATTTGTGTCCCAACAGTTATCCTTGCCTGTAATACCTGCTTCCTTTTCTCGTGTGGTTAGGGAACCTACTTTTCTGTATGCTTCCCCCAGAAATAAACCACACTTTACTGTTAAGTCTCTATCTCATCAAAGCTTGTATTTCAAGATCTGAATACGTTTGTCAGAAAGATCAGTATGTTATTAGCCAAAGGTCAGGCCATTTATCATCTTAATACCGTTCATTACTGCGATTCCATATGCCGTGAGATTCTGAGAGACCATTGCCCTTCTGACCTTTACATAAGACGAAAAATTCCTCTTGTTATTAAATCTTATTTTTATATTGGTGTGCATAGCTTGCTTTCTCTGCTGTAAATAAGGCTGGTCCTCATTTTCCCCATGAAGTTTTCTCTGAATACTTGTGACTTTCCTCCAAAGATTGTGTACTTTAAAAATATTCTTCTGGACCTAGTTATTGCCTTTTGAGGATGAGACTTATTTTAAGATACTGCATCATGCTTATGGGCTAATAACGTTAATACTTTGTCATTCAGCACTTTAAGGGTCCACGGCTGGGGAAGGACTCTGGCCCCTGTTTGAGACAGTCTTGTTAAAGATAACCCATCCTCTCAACACTGTCTGCTGAACTTGTGCAGGATCCTGGGAATGGAGATCTGTCCTTTGTTAGCTTGTAGCTCTCAGGTAGCACCTTTGAGAATAGACTTAAGAGAATGTGCTTCTTGGTGGTAATTCTTGAGGCTGTGTCCTGATCTCTGGGTGCAAAAGTCGTGTCCCTTAAACTGTGTTAGCTACACTTGGCAATTGCCAGCAGGCTCAGCAGATGGTGAGAGATTGATTGAGTGGGGGAAAACAAACTGACCCTTCATCTCTGGACACTGAAGAACAGGATGGCTGATTATTTTTGTGTCATTTGCAGATGCCTTGGCCATCTGGACAGATAGACATATATGCTTTAGTTTTAAAAGCAGGTGACACTGCTGACAGCTCCAGAGACCCTGGAAGATTCACAAGTCTAAAAGCAAAAGCCTGGTTTGAAGCTTTTCCGCCAATTTCTATGCTGCAGCATTAAAAACCTGTGACTTCTCTGTTCTGCCATCTTCCCCTGGTTTTCATAACCTTTTCTTTGTGGTCATGAGGCTTGCATCCTTCTGAAAAAGGAGAGTAAGACACTCGCAGTTGCTTAGCTGTGAGAACAAGGGTGGTACAGGTATGTTCAGTGATACCAGACCTGGTAATTTGTACGGGTGACTATGACACCCATAAGGGTTAGCATTTTGTGAAAGCATATAGAAATAACAAACATCTTTTCAACATTGACTTTTTTTCTTGTTTTGTAGTCATTATCCTGGAATCCAGTTCTTAAGCGGGCTGTTACCCCATACCTGATGCAAAGAAGATTGATTTTTAGATTAGTGAGCTATGTTGCTTTGGCAGTTCACACGTGCTCTCTTTCTCTAAGAAAACCGAGTGAAGCTGAGATAAGGTTATAACACAAAATTATTTTAAACTTCAGATTTGTACTGGTTTTAATACAGGATGCAGCAGTGGCAATCCTACTGATTTGGTGGCTGTCAAAAATCCCTTTTCTTTGTTTTTTATTTTTATGAATGAAAATTTCTGACTTGTGGACAAAATATTAGCTATTGACCCAGATTAGGTTCTGACTTCTTCAAATACCTGAAGGCAAGTAATGAATTAAGTGTTAGGAAAACTGTGGGGATTTCTTTAAGCCACTCCTCCAGTATTTTAGCATACAATCTATTGTTAGTGAATAGTTGCATTGGGTTCCTAAAATCTAAGGATGTAGTCAGAGGATCAGAATTGGTCCAAAACATGCAGAGTTAAAATTTTGTCTCCTACTTGCAGTGTAGTAACGGGCAACTTTACCTCCCTCTAAACCAGGGATAGTCATTCTCACAGACAATGTCTGTGGAAGAGTTAATACAGTGAAAAATCCATTTAAAGAAAAGGAAGGAAATACTCAAGGCAAGATGAAATACTGAGCTGGAAGCGTAGTAGACATTTTGAAAGATGGAGCATATGGGGTAAACAAGTTTGAGGTATCTCCATAACAAAATGATTCCTAATTCATGTGCCTCTGGCACATCCAGCCCTGGCTCTGTAGGAGTGTGACTGGGTGCCTTCGTAAGGCAAAGTGATTAATGTGCAGCCATGAGAAGGGTTCTCTTAATGCTGTAAATTATTTATAGTCCTGCACAATTGATTGTCCCCAAAATATCCTGGTTTTGTACAAACAGCTTCATTAATATTGAGACCCCATTCTAAATAATTCAGAGCATACAACACTTGTACAAATCGATGCTGCGCATATTTCTGCTCCATCTTACGAGAATCTGCTGCTGACAGCCTGTCCTACCTTTAACTTTTAGGGCTTTTATTAGGAATGTGTTTTACCTTACAAGAAAAGCAGTCAAGAATGATGGTGCTGCAGATGCGGCGCAGGTAACCTGCACTTGCTTGGGTGAGAATGGTCCCTTCTTCAGGCCCTTCTGCACGCTCAGCTCTGCTCTGCTTCTGCTGGCTGGGAGTCTTGCAGGATTTGGGGCTGGAAACCCAGAGAGAGGAGGTTCTTGCAGCTGCAAAGGGCTGTGACCCCTACCTCAAACATCTCTCAGGATAGCGAAGGGGTGGCAGGAACGGACCCGGGATTTCCTGGACATTAACCTACCTCCTGTCAGAAAGCAGGTCGCTGACAGTGTGTGTGACATCTTCTTTCTCCTTGAGTGCTTCATACCTCCTTGGAGGCAACATTACACAGTGATTGAAGCATGGGACAAAAGGCCAGCAGTTCCTGTGTGAGAGTCCCTACTCTTGCTTGGCAAACTTGAAGGATGAGCCCTGTAATATCTCTGCTGCAGGCAGGGAGGTGGTCAGATGGCAGCTTCCAGCAGAGCTGGGAAGGACCCAAAGGGGAACCCTGCTGGAAATTGCAGCTATGCAATGCTAGATTGGGAAGACAGATGCTAACTACTTTATGGTTACTCTCAAAATCATCTACCTAATAAGCTAATGTGTTTAGATATCCCCGATGAAACCAGACTTATCTTGAGAAGGCAGGGCAAAAGGTGTCTGGCTATCCTGATGGCTCTGAGCGTAACCCCCAGCTGTGTGCAGGACAGCCCTGCTCCTGCTGAGACAGAGTCACTGCTGGGATTTCTGATCTGCCAGGAGGATGTATCACTTCCAAACCCAGTGCTGGGGCGGTATGTGAAGGTGGTTTGTTGATCCATAAAGTGAGTGGGTCTGGAGGACACTGTGCTCATGGGCAGCGAAGTCTTAGGTCTCTCTGAAATGTCTCCGTATTGATAGAGCTGTCCTCCCTGGCCATCTGATACAGCAGCCTGGAAAGTGGCAGTCTTCTCATGGCATTATGACTAGTGTTTTGCCAGGATGGGGAGTCTTCTGATTTCCCTGCACACACATACACCTTACAACACTCTCTGTTACTTTAGGACTCCTTTTGTTTGTTTTTGACTGGATGGTAGGAACACTTAAGACCGGGTTTTATGTTCAGCTGTTGAAGCAGTGGTGTTTGGGGGAAGGAGTATTGCCTAGATGGAATAGAGCAGTGCGTGTTGCCCAGCCATTGATCAAACCTAGAAGGAGGATTTTTTAAACAGCTGCTCTTTTGCCTTTATTAATAAAGCCATCGATGAGGAATAGATTTCTTGCCCTTCTCCTCAGGGTTTCAGGTCATTCCTACGTGTACAGTACAATGAGGCTCAGAGTCAAAGTACTATTGTAAAGCCTCATGTTCTGATTGTTATCTTGTTGACTCAAACTAACCTTCCTTTGTTAAATAAGTATTGACAGTGGCCCTTCGTGTATTTTTTTTTTAACAGCACTAATTGGATTAAAATTATTGTCATGCGTGAAGGATGCATGTTAGAGCGCAAAGGGCACACAGAAACCTCAGCTGTGGGCACCATGGTTACTAGTGACATCACTTGGTTTGCTGCTAACAGTAATGATTTGTGTGCAGCGCTGTGAAGCCTGGGTGAAGATGGCCTAAACTAAACCCAGTGGATTGCTGATGCAGTCCCATTGCCATGGAAACAGATGTTGCAGCTTAAAGTTGCGTGCATTCATAATGTGGTGCACGTGGTATAAACAAAAACATGGTCCTGTGGTGTCCACAACTTCTGAAAGGGCAGGAAGAGTGTTAGTGGAGAGAATGGGGAATCCCATTGTAGTTGGACTTCATTTCCCGTTAAGGTAGTGTCAACTTAACTGTGCAGGATGAGATATAGTAAGCCTTGCCTTATTAGTAACAAGAACAAAACTCACAAGTCCCTTACTGCCCTCCAGCAATGTTGTTGTTGTTGTTGGAAGGACTGTCAGTCCAACTTGACGTGAATTGTTTCTCGTTTGTACCTTACAAAGTGCAGGCTCAAAAATACTATTAAAGCCCATCCCTGAGGGAACAGGGTTCCTAGCTCCTGCCTGCCTTTAATACTGTCTTTCCAATATAACCAGAAAGACTGCACTCAACTCCTGCAAAACAGGAGTAGAGAAGCTTCCCTGTTTGAGGGCTGTTTTGCTGTATTTTGGCAAAGGTCAAGCCCAGTGAAGAAGACTGCTGCATCATGATGAGGATGCTGAAATGGGGCTTGAAAGACCTGCATGCTAGACCCAGGCCTGCTTACAGCTCTGTGTCTTCAGGTTACTTTCTCCCTCTTAAAAATGGTGCCCTCCTATTAATTCATCTTTAATGTGAGAGGACTCAGTTATTCTGACTGTGGCACAAAAACCTTTGACAGCAAGAAGTTGTGTGTGCTGTTCTACTTCTGCACTCTAATGCATTAATAACAGTAAGGGTGATTTTTATTTTTAATTTAATTCATGTAACTTCCTGCTTGCTCTTAGAACACGTTATGCACTGATAAAATTATGTTGGGTTTGATCTGATCAGAAGTTCTCCTTCTTGGCTTCTGTAGGAGTGGAATAGTACCATCTCCTCACCCTTCTTTCACACAGGGGAAAAGCTTTTTGCTCTGGTATCACCCTGATTATGGTGATATCATTTTAATTGAGTGGTTTAGGTCTTTGAAACACACATTTTGAAATGAAATAAAACAACAAAAACCAGCCTGGGAAGTATGACTCTACTTCTAAGTATAAACCAACATTTTGGTTTTATAGTCAAAGACCGAATTTTTGATTACCTGCAGTAAATACTGTCCATGAATGGTGCCTGGTCTATCAGATCTCTGTATCAGCAGGCAGAAGGTTGTCGGTGGTGAAAGCAGATTGCTCATAATGAATTAGATGTCAATTCAAATGCTCAGAAAGGAGTGGTTAACAGAACACAGAGCTGAGTCATACTGCAGCAAGAAACATCTGAAGGGAGAACGGATACACCTATGTGCATGCACATCTCCACTGTAGGTTACCCGTGTACCAAAATCCTGTGCCGGGAAAAACTGTTAAGAATAAAGAGTGCATTACTTTCAGGATCTTTTGGTATTTTCCAGTATCTCTATCATTGGCTTTCTGGATTTAGGTGCTGTTTAGTTCTGGCTTGCAGCAGCTATGTCTGAAACTGTGCATCTGTTGACATGCTGGTTTATTGGCGGGATTTGATTATTAGTATCGCCACAATAAGCCCAGATACGTGGCTGAGGCTAAGAGGCTGCTCTGCTTATAACCTTATAACCTCTCCCAGCATTTTTGGAAATGGCTACCATGTGCAATGCTCCAGTCGTAGTCTAACTGGTACCTGCTTTATACATTCAGCTTCTGCTCTTGCACAGTGCCTGCAGGTAGGAGATGATGATGGCTGGTGGGCAGCTGCCGGGAACACATCAAAGAAGGCAATTGGCGATGGAAAGAAGGCAGCGCTTCGTAAAATTAAAAGATTGGAATCTCCGTCAGCATCAATAGTGTCCAACTGGAGATAGTTGGGAATATTTTCCCTTAATGTATGGAAGAGATTGAAAACAAGTAGTTTATTCCTCTCCCAGCCTAAATTTTGTTACTCAACTCTTTACGTCTCAGGAACCTTCATATTTCCTTTCTAAAACTGAACAGAAAAAAATTTAAACAGGTCTGACAGGGAAATCAGGTCTTAAAACCTGTCCGGTGCTAGCAGGAGTCATCCATTCCAGGCAGCTTCAGGTATTTTGTTGTCTGGTGGATTGCATGGGGCAATTTAGGCTTTCTCTGGTTCCCAAAAGACAGATCTGTTTCTGCGGACTTAATTGGCATTTGTGGTAGCCTTAGCATCCAAAACAATAAAAAAATAGTAATTGGCCATAGAGAATGTTTTCCAGCCTTCCTTTCCACAAAAGTATGAGCAAGTATGTTAGCAGGATCCTCTGGGGATATTTGCTGTCATGTTCTTGTTCAGTGGTTACATAGATGCCTTTGTTTGCTGTCACTGTTAACTGAAACCATCAACCAGCTGTAAACTTCTTGTATTCATATTTGTGTCTAAATGGGATAAAAAAAAATTCAGTGTTATTTTAATGGGTTCTCCCAGATGAATTTGTCTGGACTATCAAAATACCCTGTTGCCAAATGGGAGCGGGAGGAGGAAAGCAAAAAATCTTCTCATTATTGTTTCCAGACAATGATTTGTGTTTTCATTATTTTTAGACAACAGGTCTACCAAGCATAGTGCTGTCAATCTTCATAATTTGAATAATCTCAAATCAGAACTCTCCCAGGTCATTGAGGTAGGCCACTGGTGCTGTGTACATTGCTGTGATGCACCAAGAAACCTCATCATGAAGCTAAAGCATGTCAACCTTTTATAATCACTATCTAACTTATTTAGATTGAGGGATTGTACTGTAAACAATTATCAGCGGTAAACAAGGTAAGATTATAGCTATAATCTATTTCTAAAAGCTACCACAATGCTTGGATTGCCTATTATCACCATGCAACCTACCCTGTCTTTACTGTTCTCTGCAGTACCATTGCAGTGCTCAAAGTAGTAAGTTACAATAAAAGAAACTTCAGGAGAAACTAAACTCCTGAGCCATTTGAAGTGCTGCTGTAGGGTTTGCAGAGATTCTCTGTGTAGGCACCTGAGCCCGTGCTTTACTCGGGGGCTGAAACGCAAGGAGGAGGACTCTGTTGATTTAGGATAATAATCTCCTTTGTCTTCTGAGCAATACTGCGTTGGTTGGTGGGGTTGGTTTTTCTTCTAATTCATCAAAAGCAAAACACTACAAGGCAAGTTTAATTTCCACAGCCTGACTTCTGTATTTCTCAAGCTGATACAATAAGGCATATCTTAGTTGTTTTACCCAGTGTTATGCATTCTTATTCTGTGAATGCTGTTTCTTCAGCTGTAGTGAGACTCCTCAAGTTGTGGGGGTTTCCGTTGCCATCGGCCATCATTGCTTTACTGAGCCGTACCCCACTAGAAAAACAAACAAGTTGTGTTTAATCACCTGGTCCCACTCAGTTGTTCCAGGAGAAGTTTACTGGACTAAGGCATTGCAAGATGTGCTCTGTAGTGTTGGCTGATCGTGAGACACATTTCTGACAGGGAAAGGGGATGGAAGATCTGAGAACTGATCAACTTGTCTTTGCTTGTGGAAGGCTTTGTTTACAGCCGTTTGTCTCCTGTTGTGAAGGACGGATGATAAATGGGGTTAGGCTAGCCCAATGTTTAGATGACATTCATGGGAATTATTCATCTGTGATTGTTATGGTGAGGTCATGTGCTGTGTCCCATGCTATGCTGCTGTGCCAAGAGATTTATTTTAATAGAAGCCTTTAAGTAACTGGCATTCTTGCTAATCATGGTGCATCTGCTTCTCTGGGTTCCCTGTTATGAGTAATTTAATGCTATTACTTTAGCTAGAAGGGATCTGTGTCACCATCTGTCCTGGAAAGCTATTGATGGGACTGTGCAGAACATGGAGTGTCATCAGCAGAGAGGGGGACTTCTAAAGGGATGACTGGATTTCCTGTTGTAATACAATATAAGACAGTTTACTGTGATTACAGCTTAGATAACTTGCATATAGAGGCTGTTAGCTACTCTTTGATTTTGTTGGGGACCTCAGATAAATATCCTCAGATATTTATACAGAGGGAAGATCCTGTTTTCAGTGAGTAGCAAGGAGTAATAACACAGGTAGTCTGCTAAATAAAGTCTCTGCTTCTCATAGAGGTGTGGGTCTATGAGGGTGAAGCCTTGAAGACTGACCCTAAAATGCCTGCACATCTGCCACTCCCAGCAGACAGATGCTCTTTGGAGAGGGCTTGCCAGACACTTTTCAAGTCAAATGCTTTCCTAATCGATGGTTATTTTTTAATTGTTGTTTGCAGACCACTTCCTTGTAACAAGCCCTCTCCACACTGTAGCTGAGTCACAATAGACATGAAGAGGCTATACGGTTGAAAAGCAAATTACTCTTCACTTCCATAAGTGGTGTGCTTTCACAGTACCACTTAGGCACAGAGTATCATCCTGGTCTCTCGAGTGCGTGTGGCTGATGTCTTTATTTTTATTGTCTGAGAAACATATCTTATTTTTGTCTTTATGACTGTTTGTTAATAGTACTGTTTGCCATCTCACCTGAGTTGTTTGGTCCTTCCTGACCTTGCTGGGGCTTGTTGTCTTCTCGGCAAGCTAGCTGGTAAGCATGAGAGCATGCAGGGCTGGGAAGCAGCTCTGTGTAGGTTTATCATGTGGAGTTTTTTCTTTGACCATACTATCCTTCCCAGCAGTAAGTTATGTTGTGTTTTGAGTATAAATTGGCCTGGCTCAAAGTTCCTGGTTCAAAAGATAGTTTGGGGTACAAGCTTTGTAGCTCTGATTTGTTGGGGGTTTTTTGGCATGCAGAGGTGCAGCTCTTATTTCACATTAATCTAAGAAAATGTTCTTGCTGTCCCTTGTTGTATCTTGGAATGACAAGCAGGAGGAATGTGTAGCACCAAAATTTGCTTAAGGCTTTCACTGGATGAAAGAGGCTGTGGGTTGAAGCTGAAGGAGGAAGCATGCGTTGCTCTCAGAATAGGGTTTGTGGTCTCCTGCAGGTGCACAGAAATGACTAAAATAGCCAGAAATGGGACATGAACTGACTTCCACAAAGAGTCTCAGTTAATTTGGGTTGTTCCCTTCTTACTTCCCTCACCGAGTGTTTGGACTGTCACACCATGCCACCCATCACATGTCCAGCCAACAGACAGCTCTGTCTGAGAAGCTGAGTGTTAGCGTTACCAGGCCATGTAGGAAAGCTGCTTATGGAAGTACTCGTGTAAAGCAAATTTGGCCAATCTTGCAGGTTCACTGGGTTTCTAGCTGTAGGATGAGAACCAGGCAAGTCATCTTCATGCAGAGAGATTTTATCAAAACTGGTTCAATGGGGGAAAGAAAAGTGGAGAATGTTATGGTCAGCTCTGTGTGTTTGGACTGTCATTGTTGTCTGGGCTTCAAACCCAGACCCTCTAAAGAGTGTCAAGAGTTGGAGAGCTATCAGAGGAAGAGAAGGCATATTGTGTATCTCAGATGTAGCTCTGAAAGGAAGAGTATGAAATCTCACTCTGAGAAAGAAAGCATACAGCATATTTTTATCCATTTTCATATCAAACATGGCTATTAAAAAGAAATCTTCAGTGTGTTGGTTTTCCAATGCAATACAAGCATTTGTAAATCTGGGAACCAGGTGCTGAGTCCACTTGGTGCAGTGGGTTTCTTTTGAAATTTAAAAACTACTAAATATATTTTGGTCCCAAACAAGGTCTTGCAGATTTGCCTTGGAATTGCTGGTAACCGCGCAAGCTAGAATGGAGTTTTAAATCTAGCCGGTGTAGGATTCTACATGTGATAACTTGGCATAAAGACAACCCATATTTCCTCTGCTTATGATTTCCACGTGCTTATGCCATATAATAAAACTGTAGATCTCCATAATTTGTATCAACTGTTCAGAGCAGATGCTGTGCTATTATTCTGTCTGACACATTCGCTATGCCTGCTGGGTTCCTGCCTTTTCCGAGACCTTTGAATTAACCAGATTTTTGGGTCATCAAGATTATTTAATGTTACTGTCATAAATATTTGTACAGGACTTGGTCAGTGCTTATATAAGAACTGAAAGACAGTAATTTGTTTTAAGAGGATGTGTGTTTTAATGAACTGCCAGCTGAATGTTAGATATAAACTGTAAAAAAGTGCTTTGGAGCAGGAAAAAAATTACTATTTAGACTGTCAGTTATTTAGATTTGTCGGTTACAGCTTTTTAAATTTAAAATCTCTTGAGAGTTCTTTAAAAAGAGGGCTATTTACTTCTAAATAGCTGTGATGGCTTATCATCCTGTCCTCAAAAGAGGAGAAGCTGATCTCTTGCATCTTATTAATCATTTTCTGTTAAACCATGTTATCCTTTAAATTGTTTGTATGCCAAAAATGAGAGGTCGTTGTTGTGTTATATTTCACAGTTGATTCTTGTATAAAATTCCATTTTTTTTTCTTACTTTCCAAAGTACTTTCCTCTCAAATACAAACAATAAACTCAAAATACTAACAATATGAATCTGTTGTTTGGAAATGATGAAGGTTATACATCATCCAATCTGCTGAAATGTGTTACAAATGAATAAATATTTGGTTTGCCTCTAGCTCTTCTTAGAAGCACTGAAATTAGTATTTTTTTATTGAAGGAATTTTTGCCAGGTTTCTCAATGAGGGACAATGCTACAAATAAGCCAAAATATGGAGGCTGCCAGGGGGTGCTGCGTGCATTCTGGCAAACTTGGGTTGTTTCTTCTAAATATCTTAATTAGCAGAGCACAGTCTCCAAGCTGTTCTTGGAGAGCTGCTGCCCTGCCAGACCACAAGCAACAAGCCCCCAGATCCTCTGGTTTTAGGTCATAAAATAGTCTTCAGTGCTGTGATGTTGCACCGAGCGTGTGTATGATTCTTCATGCTGATACAACACCACAAGAATCTGCCAAGTCGGACAAACTCCCCTGCACCGTGTCATCCTCCGATGAGAAAGCTTTTTCTGCTCCTGTGGTTCACAGCTGGAGCCCAGGTTTTGTGTGCTCCCAGGAAGAGCCACATGTAACCTGTTGCAGGAGCAGGAATTGATGTGTCATTAGGTCACCATTCAAACTGTCTCGTATTGCAAATCCAGGTTTTTACAGGATCCCTAATAAATCAGATCTCTGATCTGTGTTGGCCAGATGAGTCTCTAAATCTTTTCCTTGATAATCTCTAGGTTTGGTAATCGTACTGCCAGGATCCTGCTACCGTTCTGCTGTCTGTATGAAGTGCTGCTCAAAAGGAGTCCTAGAAACCATCCCCGATGTTGATGTGCTTTGAGACCTTGGTATGTACAATGCACTGGGAGGATTAACTGTGACATATTTTTGCCTTTCAGAAAAAGAGCAGAGAGGAGACATGTGGGGAAGGCAGTGGAGTAGAGATCCTGGAGAACAGGCCATACATGGATGGACCAGGAGGCAATGGGCAGTATACTCACAAAGTGTACCACATTGGTATGCACATACCCAGCTGGTTTCGGTCAATATTGCCCAAGGCAGCTCTGCGAGTCGAAGAGGAATCGTGGAATGCGTATCCTTATACCAGGACAAGGTAAAACTAATCAAGATGTCCAGAAGTGTCTCTCTGCTTTAGAGAGAGGATTTGATGTCACTCTGTGTGGCAGTGGCATCTCTTTCATCTCCAGTAATATCCTTTAGAGAAACTGGGGTCAAGCCCTAAAATTCTTAGACAGTGCTTAACCTCAGGAGTTGCCTGAGCTGACTGCATACATACTTGAGAATTTGTGGTTGCTCTGAAATGCGAGCTGTTTTGTCCATCAAAGCATGGAAAAGCTTGAATAGTTTTTATTTAGTCTTCTATCCTGCACTGCATGTTCTGCTTAACGTCGCAGATATCTGCTAGCTCAGTGAAGTTGTAAATGTACATAGTGATGGGACAGTTGTCATGCTGAACACTGTCAAGTAAGACAGGATTCATTTGTTTTAGGGGGGAAAAACAATCTTAATAAATAAATAAAAAACCTGGTGCTTCTTTTCTGTCTTACTGTCATTTAGCTAGAAAATAACAAACCTACATCCTATGGTTTTCACCCTGAGAAGGGAAGAGCGCCAGAGGCTCTATGAAGCCCTCAGGGACCTCCTCATTTCAGCTGATTTTGTCTGGAAGGACTTCAGATACCGTGGAATAAATAGCCTCTATGCCAGTTATGCTGGTTTAGGGCATTTGCCCTTTTCCAAGTTTACAAGTCTGATATTGCTGTCACCTTTCATAATAAAAAGACTTTAATGGATATTTTTATTATTATCAAAAAACTAGAAAAGTTTCATAGTTCTGATTTTGCTGCTCCCTACAAGTAACATTAGTCTGGGTAAAGGTAGGGAGTCAGTGCCTGCATACGAGCAGTTGCTCGTGACTAAATATAATGGAGCTGTCTGACTTTGAAGTGATTAAAGTCCACTGCCGGTCTGTTTTTATCTATTCTCTTGAAATGCCCATGAGTCAATCAGTTGGCCAGGAAACCTGGCGCTGCACAGAACCAGTCCATATTTTATTCTGCCATAGCTTCCAGGCAAGAACTCTGTTTTTCTCCTGGTAGAGATGCATTTCCAAGGTGTCCTTGTGTTCGTATCTGTGTCATACCTGCAAGGATAACATAACTTGTGAGTACAGCAGACCCAAAAGTTATTTCCTTGCTGAAAACTGCTCCTTTAAAAGCAGTCTGTCCTGATAATCTTCTCCTGGAGGAGACATTGTCAAACTAAATTGTAGGTTTTTGTCAGTGTCTCTGCAAAGTGAGATGTGGTAGTCCTCTCAGGCTTTCTCCTGACAGTGCTTGTTTGTTGCCACCGTGGGAGGTTGTTTCTTGGTCAATGTGGATGCCCAGTCTCCAGTAATTACACGGGGCACATTGGTATCTTCTCACCTGCAATCCATGTAACACCTCATGGGGAGCACATCCCTTTGCTGTGGGCTTGGGATTTTACTAAACCAGAGCTATTCCAGTGAAGCCACATGTCTGAGGCAAGCATCTGTCTTAAGAAGTTATTAAAGAAAATCTCTTGAGTCTGTAGAGTTGGTATTTTAAGCATACCTGAAATAAAACACGAGTGAAGGCTGGCTGGGATTTGAGGCTGATTTTGTACATCTTAGGAAAGCGTTTTCTCCGCTTGCCAAGCTGAGCAGGATTAACTCTAAGTGCATTGTTCTCATTTTCAGGTATACATGTCCTTTTGTGGAGAAGTTCTCTATTGATATTGAGACATACTACAAAACTGATCCGGGAGACCATGTCAACGTGTTCAACCTTTCTCCTGCAGAAAAAAGACAAACCATTCTAGGTGACTAGCCTTTTTCTTTAACTTTTTTCTTTATTCTGATTTTTTTTCTTTTCTATTTTTTTTCTGCTATGTAAAGGGTTCTGCTTGGTGTGTTCCATCTGCCTGTCCCATTTTCCCCTAAACACACACCTGCATCCCTGTCGGTGTCAGGCTGCTGGTTAGGGTTACATCAGGTAGAGTGAGGACACCTGAGTTCTCTTCTAGGCATGATGTAAATCACATGGAAATAATTTGAATCCCCTGTCTGTAAAATGAAGCTGATCCTTTCCTGTCTATTTGTGCAGCTCCTGAGGGGAGTAAGACATCTAATGATTTTTGAGAGTAAAAAGAAGAAATAACCACAGAAGAGGAAAATATTGATGTATATTTGTGTAGCTCCTTCACATATGTGAAAATCATTCCTATCTGCACTTCTGAAACATGAAGCTGTATTTCATTTTTGCTTCCCCTTCTTTTGGTCTTGCCCTCATGCAGGTTAACGCTGCAGCTTCACAGCTATCTTTGGGAGATTGGGTTAATGAGCCTTGTATATGTATGGATTTAATGAGAAAAAGCAAAAGGGAACGTCTTACAAAAAGGCAGAGAATGTCAAGTGTCAGCAATTCCTGTCTTGCTGTCCATCGTGGTCTTTACCCTTGGCATTTGCTGGGGACCTGGCTGAGGACAGCCACGCAGGACCGAAGCATCCCTTGCTCTGAAGCTGCTGAGACTGGAGAAGTGTTAAGCTCCAGCTGTCTTCTGGCAGTCCCACGCTGCACTGGCTGCAGCAGGAGCTCTGGGGAAGGACATCTAGTGGCTGCTCCAGCTCCTTGAGTGCTGTGGATGTGTGGGACATGGCAGTAACCCCGTCAAATTTTACTTGAGTGTTACGTGATTTAAACTTCTTTGTTTTGAACTTCAGTTTGATTGTCCTCATTCCTAAGCCTATCTAATCCGGCTTTCAGTGCTGAATAAATAGGCCTGAGTCATGCTGCCTCATTGAGAAGTGTCAGAAGAGCTGTTGTTTCTTGGCAAGTGCGATCCTGCCCTTCAATCCAAAGTTCAGATACTTCTACTGAGATTTGGAGTGGGGGCTGCAGATCTTTAAAATACGTGCAGTCACTCTGCTCCCATTGCAGTTTCCACTTCTCCATTGTTGAAGTGTTAACTGGGACTTAGGTTAAACTTTCTGCCTTCCGTAGTACGTCTGGTCTAACAATAGCACATGGGGAATTACTGGTAACTTCACTTGATGGATTCCAAAGATAAGCTGTTCAGTGGGTAGCATCTTTTCCATCACAGTGCTAAGAAAGGGCAGTTGTATTCAACCGTCTCAGATGAGACAGAGCTGCAGCACTAGGAGTGATATTAGAAAAGCTGAAAGATGGAATGTGCAAAAGATCTTTTTGGAGCTGGAAAGACGGAGTGCGCAAATCTGCCAGAGTGCTGTGGATCTGCAGTCACTGTGGGCAAAAATATCTATTTGGAGCAAAGCCTCTGTTTGCTGGAACTGTGCGTACTAGTTCCTCTGGCAGAGCTGATCGCTGCCCAGGAGCAATGTATAAACAATTTAAATATCAGTTGTTTAAGTGTAAGTAAAAAGAAACTAAATTGCTATAATGCTTCTGGGACTTACTAAAACAGAAATAACTCCTGAAAAATGGTATTTTCTTTTGTTTGGGGAAAGGAAATGTCTAAGTGTTTCTATTCTCTTTCTATAGATCCTATTGATATTGTTAAAGATCCTATCCCTCCGCATGAATACAAAGCTGAGGAGGATCCGAAGCTGTATAAATCAGTGAAGACTAAAAGAGGCCCCCTGTCAGAGGACTGGATTCAAGAGTACAAGAACAACCCTGGGAAATACCCCATCATGTGTGCATATAAACTTTGTAAAGTCGAGTTCAGATACTGGGGCATGCAGTCGAAAATCGAGCGGTTTATCCACGATGTTGGTGAGCATTTATAGTCTTGCACAGTTCACTCTTGACTTCTTAATGTTGCTTCTGAATTGAAACGCAAAGGTGAGGTATGTGCAATGTATCATATCCCGAGATATGTCTGTGAAGAGATTCTCAGATCTAATTATTCTTTTGCTGAGCTGTGGGTTAGTTCAGAAAAAATCATGTTATTCTGTTACTTATAATTGTATGTGTGAATCCAAACCACTAGAAGGGTTGCCACTGAAAAGGGTTTCAAGTCCTGTGTAGGCAAGAGCTTGCATTCTCTTCTTTTAGACAAGGATTTGACTGTTCAACTTTGCCGTATCTTTTGCAAAATATGCCAGTTTTCTTTATTTTGGACAAAATCCTCAAAAGCTGCTCAAAGAAATGAGCTTCACCTAGTTTCAGAAAACCTTTCCCTGGAGCATCCCTAGTTTTTACCTGCCATGCAGCAGCAGTGGTGGGTCTCTGTGTGGCCATACATCTCTGTCCCCCAGGCTGTGGTGTTCAGGGCTCCCCACCTCACTGTGCTATAACCCACCACAGGTCATTGACAGCTCTCAGTTGAGAGTAAATGCTGCTTTGATTGATGCGTCATTCTTAGGCGAATGCTTTTAAGGAGGTATTATTTGTGTCCCAGAAGTAACTAAGTGGAGACGGTGCAGGTGGTAGCAGTGCTGGCAGTAATTTGTTCTTTGCAGAAAATCTATAACACAACCGATACAGTTTCTGAGCCTTACCAGAAGAGACAGGATCCATGGCTGGGTGGAAAACTTAAAGAATGTTTTAAAGAAGCATTCTCATCTCAAAATAAAGTGCAGAGCTGTGCCTCTTCTATGCCAAAGACGGGTCGTGTAAAGGATGCTACTTGCTTTCTGTTTTTCCTCAAAACCAGGACAGTTCTCCTACATGACCTCTAGAGCTGTCCCTTCTATATGCAAAGTTTCTTTGAAATGCTTGATGCTAGCATAAGTAAGTAATTTCTTAGCTCTTTTCAGTCATACTGTGCTCCTGAGAGCTAATGTGGAAAACACTGATAGTGTGCACCCCTCTCTGAATAGTCACAGATTGCTTTCTTAAAGCTCCTTTGGTTTTACTTTACCTCCAGATGGAAGTTTTTACCTGTTACAGACTGTATTACAAGTGGCTCCCTGCAATGAGCTCCCTTGGCGTTTCGGTGACATGGGTTAATTTAGTGTACACTGCAAAACATGGGGGCAGAATAACAACTCCATTGTATCTGTTAAATGAAAAAGAAGCATGTGACTCTTCCAGTTGTTCAGAGGTGTTTGGCATAGATTAAACTGTGGTCCCTTAGAAACGTTTCTTTTGTATTTCATGAAAGATTGCCTGCCATTTTCCTCTTGATTGAGGCTTTGCGGAGAGCCGAGCCAGCTCATTGTCTGCCTTTCAAAAGCCTTTCCACGCTGTTGTAATGATGGCAAATACTGTTTTTCAAAGTGGTTAAGATGCATAAAATCAGAAAAGTCTTTAAGGCAAGACAAAGTCGAGCGAGTGAAAAGCAAAAGCAAAAGCTTTGGGTATCCACAGAGGATGCCTAGCCTTCTCCTGCAGTGGGGTAGCCATGGGGAAGCCATTAGTGAGTGGGAAAAGTGCCAGAGCACGTCTACTGAAGACAGCAAGGTATGATGATGTTTAAGTTCGAAAGATTTGGGCTACAACGTGACTGACAAGGCTTATATGCTGATCCCAGTTATGGGGTTTCAACTGGTGACTGAAAGTAGATGGAGACCTCTGGTCCACCATTGGCTGCACAATGCACAAGCTCTCAGGTGCCAGAGATATTCTTGTGGGCCAGCCACTCCTTGGCAATTTTCCCCTGGTTCCTCTGTTCCCAGCTTCTGCAAATTTGTTTTTTGGGGAATTAGCTCTTTCTGTGCAGGGTCACCAAGGCAGCAAGAAAACAGAGGCAGAAACCAAGAGCAGGATCCAAACATTGCCCAAGGAGGGGAGCAGTCCTTTAGTGGTGCAAACTAAAATTAGAGAATGGTTTTAAAGAAGAACATGTCTGAGTTAAGTGACGGATGGATTGTGATATGTAGAAAGGCTACTGAGTGCAGAGGGAGTAACTCTGGGGGATGGTGTTGAAATGTTCTCAGTCTTACTGAGTGCAACAGCCATTTTTTCTGATGACTAATTGGACAGTTACTCAGTGCTTTGACAGCCTGAGACACAGACTAAAATTGTGGGCTATTAGTCTACTTGGCTGTAATATTTGTATGCTTTTTTACTCCTTTCCCATAGAATTTAAAGTTTAATTGGACTGGCACTGCATAATACTCTGCTCCCACTTGCTTCCTAATGGTGCACGTGGGCTCTGATTCTTTTGCTGTTAAAAAAGTGTAGTGACGGTGTATGGGTTATTGATTATATACTATGGCAAAGTGTGTTCCCATCCTGGTAACTGGAGCTTTGTCTAAGCCAGTGTGTCTTAGGCTAAATATGCCCAAATTCTTGCACAGTGATAAAGTGGGAGCTGTTTTAGCAAGCTCTTTTGGAGAACTTTCACTTCACTTAAGCCCTTGACTGGAAAGTTCATGCAGAAGGGTACTGCCCGTTATGCCTGCAGGTAGTCTTTTCAAGGGTAGGCAGGTTAATGATAGCACGATGCAGATGTCACCACAGGCTTTTCTTTGTGAGTGGTGTGAGCAAGGCAAGAAGGGACAATGGGGAAGCAAACAGACAGAACTGCGGGTTACCTTTGATCAGATCCATTCAGACAACTAGAACTGTACTGACGAGGTTATGGGATCTGTTGTGACCTCAAGGAAATAGTGTTGCACAAGGAAAATCAGGTCTCCTTTACCTGCTGCCAGGATGTTGTGAGAGTGCATTATAAAATTATTTGGGATGTTGCCACTGAGTATGTAATCAATAGGTCTCTGAATAGTTGTATCTTATGGATAGTTGACAGTGTTTGGGCAGGAGTTGGTGGTGGGTTTTTTGTTTTGGCTTTTTTTCCATTTACTTTTTGTTTCAGTTACTATTTTTACTTCAATTTGAAACACAAACCCAGAACTATAGTTAAAAACAAAAGCTTTTTAAATTCAGCTAAAGAGTTCTCTCTGTCCCAGCTTGTCTCATGGTCATTTACACTTCTTTTGTGAATTAAGTTCAACACCACAATCTGCAGGCAAATCATTTACAAGAGTCAGCACCTCATGGATTCAGCCAGTCTCTGCAGCAGAGTTGTTGAGGTGGTGAGTTTGAAAGGCAAGTGATTTAAATGTTTGCACCCTGCTAGACTCTTCACAGACGATCTTTCTGCACAATGCAGTGAGAAATATTATAATTAAATCAACGCAACAGTGATGGGTACTTCTGAACTCAGTCTGCATGTGTACATTTGTGCCTGTGTGGTTTCCTTGTTTTTTTTAAACCAAAGCGTTGTGCTCTCTAGAGAAACAGTGAAGTCTTGCTAACTGCTGGTATTAATGAAATTGGCTGGTACCTGCAACCTTATAAAAACTCTCTTCCTGTTATTTTTGATTTACTTTAGTTGGGTGACTTGTCCGAGACTGTGGGGTTGTTCTCCAGTTGTGGGCAAGAAGGCTCAGATGAGCATGGTGCACACTGGGTGGAGGTGGAAAACCTACTCTAAAATTGCCCCCAATTGTGTGCTGCTCAGTTCTCTTTTTGCACCAGAAAAACCTCTTTGGGAGACCACCTCCTACCCTACAGTTCTTCCACACTGCTGGGTTTGTTTGCTGTGTGGTGGTGGCAGGAGGGATGGAGGAGTGTTGCTTTGCCCAGAGCCTCACCTCCACTGGGTTCGTTGCATTCTGTCCCACCTGCAATAAGGTGACCGGTGGGATGTTGTACCCAACCTGTCCTCTCCAGTCAGCTTCCACTGCCCAGGGGCAGCTTGCCACAGGCTTGTAAGGCAAACTGCCAAATGGGCTGCAGCCAGCCATGAGGCACAGCTCGAAAGCACAGTGTGTGGGGTTGAGTGTGGGACAGGGGCTTCTCAGGATGAGCAGGAGGCATTCGCATCTCCTCTCCTGCCAGAGAGAAAAATGAAAGCGAACTGGACCACAGATGCCTTCAGCACTGTCCTGATGGGCATCTCTGATCTGTTAAAAAGAGAATTTTCCCCATTTGCACTCTGTTTCCTGAGTCTGATCTATCCCTTCCTTTTCACTTTTCAAACGGAAAGCTTGTTTTTCTCTAACGTTTTGATAAAAAATGCTTTAAGACTTGATTTTTTCCATTGCACAGGGAGGAAAGCAGTGTCTGTAGAGGTGAGGTCAGTCATTTGTAGCTGGATCTTGAATCTGTACAGCTGGGGATGGGCACTCACTGTGTCCTCTGGGTCTCTGCTGCCTACTGGAAGGCTTCAGCGCTGCAGGCTGAAGATTAATTCAGTGATACACTCACTGCTGTGCACTGAGGGACTGCTTAAGTTTTCCATCCCTAGCAGTGAAGATTTTTTTCCTGCAAGCCGTGACTTTTATTTTTCAATTTATTCTGTACCTGGACAGCCTCATTCTCTTCCAGGTTTTCTCCCTGTGTTTAAGAAAGAGAAATGCAGCATCGCTGGCACATCCCAGGTGAAGGCCAGAGGCTAGGAAAATAATCTCATTCTTTTTGACTTCATAACTAATCTGGAGCGAAAGAGGCACAACAGCCCTGTAATGCCATCCTATTTTCAAAAGGATGAGGCTTTAAGGAAGGGTGATTTGGGATGTCTAATCAAAGTGATGTGAGCAGTGCAGATGGAGAGGTCTGTGGGTTGGGAGGAAGCAATACAGGCAATTTTTGTGATCTAAGAGATGAAGTGAAAGAAGGCAGAGAGGAACTTCAGTAGACATTTTTTTTACCCCCAAGTGGTTTTCATGTTCCCTCTGATGTTAGTCCATTAAAACAAAGATATGCAGTTGGTGGCATCTGTGCCTTTACACAGCATTTCCAAGGAACTGGTGCACTGATACATCAAGGCTGGGTCCAGGAGAGTGAGCAGAGGCTGCTGAGACCTGGAACGGAGGAAGCCTTGGGATGAGAGCGAGGGGACCATTTGCTTCTGTCTGGTCACAATCTGTTTTCAAGGTGTTTCAAGCGAGATAGAAGTGGGCATTGTGGAAGTCCAAAGGATAGTTGTGGTGTTGGGGCCTGAGTTACAGCAAGGGAAACATTCTGTTGGCTTTCAGTGTGGATGTGATGGGAGTTTAATCTTCGTTTTTAAGCTCAGCTGGTTGCCAATCATAACAGGAGGTGAAGAGGCTAAAACATTCTCCTGTAGTTCTGCAAAAAGTAATCTGGTGGGGGAAATAACTCTGAATCTCAACTAAGGTTGAACAGAATTAAGTTGCCAAGGCCCCTTGTTCTGCCCCCAGAAGGTCACAGTCTGCTGTTTCAAACTTGCCTCTCCTACGTGGAGCTCCCTTCTGAAAGTCAGGCAGAGAAATGCATAAAATATTGATAGATTTAATCTTACTGTACAAATGAAGTTCAGGTTGAGTTGGTCCATTGCATTAGCTGCTGATCTCAATGGTTATTTCCTCCTGATAGGTTGACTTGGGATGGCTGGTGACATTAAGAATTAGCCAAAGTCCAGAGCAGCAAATAAAGTGCCCAGGCATGGAAGGGAATAACTACATAAAAATTGGCTTTATGTAGGATTTAAAAAACAAAAAAGAAAAAAGTGATTGCTGAAACAAAAGGGATATTTAGGCTGAAAACCACAGAAACTGTGGCAGTAGTGAGATCTAAGACTTCCTGTGCAACAGCGAAGCAAATGATGCTGGAAACACCTTAGATGCCTTGTGTGCAGTGGGACTATCCAGCTTTGGCCATGTTCCTGGAAATGGAGGTGGCTTACAAAGGGCTTCCTTTTGGTGGTGCTTTTAAATGATTTTAATGTAGCCTGTTGATTGCTCTCTATCTTACAATAGCAGTAGTGGTGGTGTGGCCTGTGGTTTTTGGCCAGGGTCTGCATTAGAGTGAGAGGTTGGCTACCCTTCCTGCCAGCTTTTTGTGCAGTATGTTTCCGCTCCAGGCTTAGCAGAGGAGAATTGTGGATCCATAATCCCAGTGACAACAATTCCCACTACTGCTTTTGTCATGTCCTTCAACCCATCTCTGCCTCAGTTTCACAGTAATTAAAGGGAGAACAATACTTACTGATATTTGTATTTATTTTTTTTCCCCAGAAGGGCTCCTGAGAATTAGTTTGTCAGTATTTATAGAAGCTTTTAAAAACACCATTGCTAGTGTGCGCTCCCATCAGTAATAAATAGCAGTTTGGAGCTTTGACCTATTGTGCATTTTTAAGCAATAATATTGGTTGAAAATCCTGAGTCACTATACTGTTTTAAACGTCTTGGTGGTATGATGATGTTAGTCAACAAGTATAAGTCTTGGAGGAATGTTTCTGTTGCCTGGTTCAGGAGCATTGTGTGTTGATATTGAGATAGTTCTTCCTTTCAGATACGTCATATATTGAAATATTTTAAATTGGCTTTACCTGCTTCGTTTTTTCTCATGCAGCAGAAGACAGATGGTGTCTGCAAAATAAAGCATCTTTGTTCCCTCCCTGACTTTTCTTCCCATCCCATTATCTCAGAAGCTTGTATATGTGATGCTGTTTCACTGATATATAGAAAATAGGTTTCCAAGGAAAGGAGAGGTTTTAGTCTTCAGCGGTGCTGATTTAGGATGTGCTTCTGTCATGTAACAATCGTGGTGGGGTATGTAGCGTTCATGAAGGAACCAGTTGAAACTCTCCTGTGTAGAAAACTCAGTGTTTTTTGTTAATGATGTTGGCTTGTTTTTGTTGTTTTGTTTGTTTTTTTTTTCTGGGAACATACTTCAATTTGAAGGCTGGATCCAAATGTTACATCTTCCCAGAACTTCATGGCAGTTGCAACTGTGGTCTGTGCCTGGCTTCTCCTTGGTGGAGTGGGCATTCACAAGACAAAGTCCTGGATCTGGAATTAGGAAATCAAATCCCTCCCCAGGTTAAAAGCAGTTGCAGAAGACTTGCTGATTTTTCTGTGCATGGTTGGTTAGTAAGAATTGAGGAGATAAAGTACATAAAGTGACCAATTTGCCATCCTGACGCTTGCTATATGAAGGTCCTTTAGTGCAGCTTTTAGCATTGTGTTGTTGATGCCACTGCAATATCCTTATCATGATGTCTTGAGGTTTTCAGGAAGGGAACATGGATTCCTGCAGTCTTGTTAGCATTGGTGACAGGGCATTCTGGCTTTGCAGGCTTGCGGAAGGTCATGGTCCGTGCCCATCGTCAGGCTTGGTGCTGGCAGGATGAATGGTATGGGCTCACCATCGAGGACATCCGGCAGCTGGAGAAGGAGGCACAGTTGATGCTGGCTCAGAAGATGGCCCAGTTCTGCAGTGAAAATGATACTGAGCAGCATGGAGTCAAAGACACTCCTGGTGAGAAGGATGTTGAAGCCAACACAGTTTCACCTGTTGACACAGAGGATGTCGCTAGTAACAGCGAAACAGCTTCTGGAAGATCACTCACTAAGCAGTGGTCCACCTCTTCCAAGTCCTCACGATCTTCAAAGAGAGGAGGTAAGATGCTGCTGATGACTTGCTCCTCTGAACTGCATGGAGGTTGGGCTTTTGGGGAGGTATGACCATGTCTCCTCATGGCTGGCACCTTTGGGCCAATGCATATTTCTTTCATGAGTCCTTTTAACTCAGGCCTTCTCTGCTGGTGTTGGAGGCTCAGTCTTCTCAGGTGACCTGTTAGGGGTTTGGAAATGTTTCTAGTCATTCCATAACTGTGACTCAGTGGCACATGGCAGAATTCTTGCTGATCTCAAAAGCAGAAAACCCATGAAAACTAGTAGAAGAGCAGGCTGCAGCTGGCTAGCAGCGTTGGGTGTTGGAAGATGACAAGCAGCAGCACAGAGAGAGTTAGTCCCTGCTGCCCCAGACCACTGGTGGCTTTTATAGGGCCGTGTTCTTCAGCAGTGTTCCCATTCTGGATGTCTGCCTGTCTGGTGTGACACAGAACTGGCCTGGCTGTGGGTTGTTGTTAACTGATTCTTGTTCTCCAGGAGGCAGCTACAGCAGCCACCTTGTGCTCCTTGTTGTAGGTTACTACCTGCCATTCCTTTCAAAAGCGGGCGTTTGGCTCCGTGGGTGCTACGCTGTACCTCACACAGCAAAGCACCCCCGTGGGTTACTGGGGAAATCAAGGCAGGTACCCCCAAAAAAGTGGGTGGTGGCTGCTGCCTTCCACTGGTGATGATGTGCAGTAGCTGTTCAGAAACCAAACCTCACAGCCTGCCATTAGGTGGGACCATGGATCATTTTATGCTCCCTTTTAAATACCATTCAGCCAGCTTTCAGGATTTTGCTGTTAAAGCCCCTAAGGATACCCAGTAACGACTCAGCTTTGAGTCCTGAATTTTATCATTCACCTCTCCCCCGAGAGGTGGGGAGAAACCCTCTCTTCTGCTGTGTTAAACTCTTCCCTTCCTCAGACCATTCTGTACAAAGGGGTGAATCCTTAACGAGTTACAGAAAGATGGCTTGAACCCTCAGCAGTCCCCTCTCCTTTCAGTCAAGCGCAGCTGATAGCTGGGTAATAGCTGTCACAGCAAGAGGGCAAAAAATTCTTGATTTTTCTGTAAACCCCAAGGGGCAGCAATTTTTCCAGTGACGGTGGAAGGGAACGTCTTGGGTGAGTGAAGCTTCTCCATCTCTCATTTGCATTAAATATTGTTGAGTTAAGTCTCCATTTTTATTTACCACTCCGTCACCGATTTCATCGCGGGGTGAATGAGAGATGAGCAGTAGTTTTACCTCGCGATGACTCACTGGAGTGAGCCCCAGGGAGGAACGTACCAGCTGCTTCATAAATCATTGTATAAAGATAAAAATGCTGGCTACTTTGTTTGCACCAGGATTTTATATTGATGTGCCCGTCTCTCGTTATGCTCTTTCTTATGAACCCCCTCTGCCAGTGCTGACATGTTCATTGGAAGCTGTAGGTTTCAGACCTCTTAGGATTTCACTTGAAGGTTTTTCACTGGTAGCAAAGCGTGGATTTCTTTTAAACTGCAGAATGTCTCAGCTTTTACAAGAAAAAGTAATGAAAGAAATGAATTGTGATGTGCTGGGGAGTACGTCACGCAGATATTTTAATCCTCCTTCATGCTGGCAGCATATTAGCATATGGAAGCAAGGAGGGCTCTCTCGCCTTACTGCTACCTCCAGCTGGAAAAAGCAACGCCTTTTCTCCGAAAGATCTCGGTCCTTTCTATACCATGCGAGCGAGACCTCTGGTGACAGCAGGACCCTTGTCGCCATCCCATATGTTATAATATGCTCTATTTTTAGCAACTATTATGTGAATGCCTTGACGTCACTCCAGCGTGAATTAGCTCTGCTCTGCCAACCTCCTCGCTCGCTGCTCCCGAAGGGGTGGGCGGTGGGGTAGTTGGGGGCTACCGAGCCAATGCTGAGCTGCAATTAGGTGACTCTGCACAGGGTCTCCATCCTCTTTCCATGTGACAACCGGGTAGCCAAATTAGAAGAATTTGACTTACAGATTTAGCTCTGTTAAAACAAGAGCACGAAAGGGCTCGTGCAGCTGTCACAGTAACCAGAACCTTTCAGCGTCTTTGGATATGCTAAATGAGAATTTGTCAGTCTCCTCAGGTTTTTGCAGTGTGAGGTTGGGTGGCTGCCACGGGCGCCTTGTGTGCACCGTGTGACATGCAAGAGCCATCTGAAGAGGAGAGGAACCCTCTCTCTCGTCGTTCTCCGGACAGTGCTCCCTTCAGTAGAGGGTTGTTCTGTAACATGTTCAGCCAAGAAAAGTTCAGGCTGGATCAATGCTAAATTATATCTGAAAAAAAAAAAAAAAAGAAAAGAGGCAAAAAGCCATAACATGTTTATATTTATCACAGGGAATTCTGGAGGGGAAAATGGAAGGGAGCGGGTAGGTGTGAGAAGAGGAGGGCAAACAGGAACCAAAAGGACCGTTGGGTTTTCTCCTCGCTCTGTCAGGACAGCTGCTCTGACAGCTCCCTATGAAGTAGTTGGATAGCATGTTGTTTAAATCATTCAAGTTTAAAGTTTAAATAGATCTCTAATCCAATTTGTGTGGAAGCAATTTCCTTCCAGAAAACAGATTATTTCTATCCAGGCTGCTCTGCTCAGCTACCCACCCGAAAGTTAGCGAAGCAGAGGCATGGTCTGTGTGCTGATTAGAGGCACAAAGAAAGCTTCCAATCAGCCTGCTTCCTTCCTAATTGCAAACTTTAAAACCCAGCTGATTTTGCACGTCCTACTAACAATTATAAATAGCTGCCATTCAAAATAGCACAGGAGTGATACAAACAGCTTGCTTTAATGTAGCATCTTGCTGGCAGGTTCTAACAACAGTAAACAAACAGGATCTGTAGAGCGGTACACTGACATCACACCAGCATCATCGGGGTTTTGTGTTTTTAATATTGCAGCAGTGAATTTTCATAGAGAATACACGACTCTTCCTCCAGCAAAGATCATGTTGGGAACTCTCCGTCTTGTCGATCTTGCGTATCACATAAGGCTTTTTTGTTTTTTCCAGCCAGTCCCTCACGCCATAGTATCTCCGAGTGGAGGATGCAGAGCATTGCCAGAGATTCGGATGACAGCTCAGATGATGAA
This sequence comes from Tringa tobata, assembly GCA_033628505.1. NCBI lineage: Eukaryota > Metazoa > Chordata > Aves > Charadriiformes > Scolopacidae > Tringa > Tringa tobata. Next base: position 6,533,378 of record JAHREE010000285.1, read on the forward strand.
TTCTTTGATGCACATGGTATGTGGAGCCTAAATCACTATCGTTTGTTTCCTGAAATGGTGGGGTAAGAGAACGGAAGGCATGAGGGTGGGGGGTGAGTGGGGAAGGAAGCGAGACTTTTTGCTCTGTTTGAAGTCTTTTCCTTTCTAACCAAGATACGTGCAGCATCAGTGCAGCTTCTTCAAGCATCCCCAGCATCACCCAGCAGACTCTTATATTTAATGTAGCAACATTTTAGATTCTGTGTGATCTATTTGAAGGGATCTTGCACAATCATAACCTTTGGAGCTGTATTTTATTTGGTGAAAATGAGTGTGGGTAAAATTCAGCAATACTAACTGGATTATGGGTGTGTCCTAATGATTCTGATTCAGTATGACTGAATATTTTTCTAATTTATTTTTTAATCAGTAGGAGATATGATTAATTGTCCTGTCTGGGCCTGAAGAGACACAAATTTGCCTTTAGTAACTCCTTATTCTCCTATTCCAAGAAATACAATAGCGAATGCAACAAGGTACTTCAGGTGCCAAAAAGAATCAGTGTTGATTCCTGAATTCTCAAAGTAATTTTGAGTATCCGTATTAGAGTAAGCTGTGGTATTTTATTTCTCTGTGCATGTATCTGTGAAGAGGCTTTGTTCCACTGCATTCATTTTATATATTGTACTTAATGCGTATTTAAGCCTGAAAGGCTCCATCTCTACTGACAACAGATGGACTCTTCTCTCAGCTTGTAATGCTAATCTAACTTAGATGCGCAACGTGTGCTGATGAAGTTGGTGACCTTTCTGTGAAATGCAGTTGTTCAAAGATGACACCCCAGTTTTGTAAAGCAGAATTTCCCCGATGTTCAGCTAAAGCTCAGTCTCCAAAAATTGATGGTATCGTGTTCCAGAAGAGTTCTCACATCATGTATTCAGGCATCCATCTCAAATTCTGGGGTGAAAACGCAGCATGCTGTTGTAGAGGAGTGACTTGCACAATAAGGCAGCTTAAGTAGCCAGGATGCGTGCAAGTCAGGGGATGAATGTGTCTCTTGCCTGGAAGGAGAAGGGCCAATTTAGTTTAAGTGTCCCTATTTATTAACTTATGTAGCAGCTACAAAAACTGTGCAAGGGATTTATTGTAGCAATATGCATACAAGAAAAGAGGAGTGAGTCATCAAAACGGCATCATTGCTATCCACCCTCTTTTTTGCCTTTTTAATTACTCAGTAATAAAATTGAGATCAGACAGCTCTGCCTGCGATCCAGGCCCCCAGGGAATCCCTGACATGCTCCTAACAGGCCTGGGAAGGGGAATTAACAAAAATGAGCCTTGTGCCACAGTTGCTATCGGCACCTCTGTTGCTGTACCTTGAGGAGCTCACTAACAGAAAAAGCAGCTCCTTTTGTGCTAGCACACAGCCTGTCTCCTTTTACGTACAGATTGTCCTCCCCAGTCCCCACAGTCGGGTTTGCAAAGTCTGCCTTGTCTGATGGGATTCTGGTTAATGAGTTGAAGCCTTCATGTGTGCTGATCAACACAGCCCTGCCTTCGGGAGGGACCTCTTGTTGCCCCTTGGCCCGCAGATGACACGTCCCAGCTCCGGGTCTGTGAGCTGGGATGAAGCACCCACTTGCAGCTCATCCTGCCGGGGAGGCTTGTGGGGTCGGTACCATGGGAACTGGCACAGATCAGGATGTGAGTCAACACCGAGCAGAGTTCCTCACAAGTGCTTCCCATACATACACACACACACACACACACATTTCCTCGCAGCTCAGTGGGCGTAACCAGAGCCAGAGAAGATTTCTTGTCGCCGGCTTCCCACTCATCCTCATTCACTGGCATACTCTGGTAAAGATAGTGACAAATACAGTAATATCTAATATCTATCCTGTAATGAATGCTAATAACGGGAGTAATATCCCATGCAGTGATTACTTGAGCAGCAAGAAGGGCTGTAATTAAACCTCTCAAGGAAATAAGTTTAATATTTAGATTAAGTTGCTGGAGGAGCTTTGAGTACAATCGTCCTCCTAATTCTCCACCAGCATGTGGTGCCTGCTTGTGCTTTCCACTTGCTCTGAACAGGTAGCTCTGCCCTCCCTTGTGCAGGGAAATGGGGATTTACTCAGATTCTTTCCACAGCTGAAAAAGGAAATGGCATGCTGATGCGAAGTTTCCAGGTCACTCTCTTTTTATGGTCAAAGTGTAAATAGAAAACTCCTAAAAATAATTGGAGTCTTTGCCTGGCTGCACTTAGTCCCCTTCACGTATTTTTTTTTTAAGATATTGCTCAGATTTGCTGAAAAGATGAGTATATTTCATAATCTTTTTATTCCCCATCCTAGGATTCTTCCAACTAATTATCTTCTTGGTTACTGTACAGCAAGAAGAAAGGAGGAATCCTAGTCTGGGACTCTGAAGATTTACAGCTTTTAGATTTTCAAGACATCTGTAATTGCTGCTGTTATTATTATGGTTATAACTCTTTATTAAATTTACAATCCCAGAATTTTCAGGAAAGAAGTACTAAGCACAGAACAATAAATAAATTAGAAAGCACTTAACCTCTGTAACAGTAAAAGATACATCCTCAATGTGAAAAAATAAAAGAGAAAGGAAGGGGGGGGGGGGAAGCCAGCAACCCATACCAAAGGCATCTTTGGAAGACTTGAATTGCCATTGTTTGGTTTCCCAGGGGTCCAGGCTGGAATTCCAGGGCTCTGTTTCCTTCCCAAGAACCTGCCAGGATGAAGCACGAAGTGGGGAGGCTGCAGGGTGCCCTTCACAGCTCATGCTGGGTCCGAGCTCTTATCCAATAAAGGAGCCACCAGGAGGCTGCTGTCTCAGGGGACCTCTGGTTTAATACAAGCATTTTTGTGAGCCCTTTCTCAGATCCAGACTGGCCTCCCTGTGTTCAGGCTTGGGCTGAGAGCAAGCTCAGCCTCCCCCAGGGGAAGTCCACATGTGTTGGATAACCTCACCCAGACCAGCAGGCACGGGGGGGGTATCTGGCAGGGGACACTGGGGTAAATTCATCTGGTGCTACGGCTGCTAATGGATGCTTAGTGATGACTCTGCAGGGCTTGGCTGCTTGTTTCCATGTGGAGGTACCAGCAAAGGCCCATGGACAGGCAGGGCTGGACTCTGCGGTGAACCACTGCTCTGTAGCCCAGCATGTGGGGTATGGGCACAAAGGACGAGGCTGCCTTCCAGTGTCACCCCCTGACAGCCCTCCTTTCCCCTTCAGCTGGCACAGCTCCTCTGATCTCCGCTAGGCTCTTAATCTTTCTTACATTCTGGACATGACTATGGGTATTTTATAGGGTCTTTTCCTTTATAAGTCTCTTGCTTTTAATGACACTTCTAAGAACAATATTTTTGGGACCCTTATTCCCAAAGGAATGAGCCAGGGGATTCAGAAGATCCTGAGGTAGGAGGGAAATGGCAGACACACGTGCTCAGTGTGATCAAACAAGTCTCATCTCCTAAGGAAATCAGGCTAAAGATATCCCAGGGAGTTCACATTTCCTTTATTACTCATGCCTTTTTAGGTGTTCAGTCCCATTAACAATAGCAATCCTTGTCGCTGCTTCCCCCAAAGACCTCCAGCAGCTTTCAGGCAGGTCTGGGAGGATCCCAGTAGCAAATGTTATTTTGTCTTCTCTCCTGGACTGGAACATACTTGCTGCTTTAGCATCATCAAAAAGCATGGCAAGACAGATATCAAATTTGGTACCTGAAATGGTGGCATTAAAAATCTGTGTTATTTTTCACATGCCTTTAGCTGTTTTGTTTGTTAAAAACATGCAACTACAACATTTTTTTTACTTTTCAAAAGGTGCTTTGATTTCTATATAACAAAAGCTGGTAAAGTATAATGTTTTATTATGGCTTAAGCCATTCAAATGTTTATAAGATTACATAGAGTTATGGGGGTTTTAGTTTTATTTAAAATTCTGTTCTGTGCTCTTGTTTGTATACATATTTGTGTGTGTGTGACTCTCAAAAAATCTGTTTTTTAAAGAGGACTTGTCTGACAATGAGGAAATGTTCCCGAAAGAAATAACCAAATGGAGTTCCAATGATCTGATGGATAAAATTGAAACGCCCGAATGCGATGATGTCCAGGGTAACTGTATTATTTTTTTTAAAGTAAAAACTGCATGTGATATTTTACAGTATTTCCAGGTAATTGTTACAGCCACATTCTGAAAAAGGTAAAACTTGTTATCTTCGTCTCACAAAAGGAGAAGCTGAGACAGAGCATAAAGATGACTGGCCAGTACTGCCGAAAAAGAATTGCCTAGTGGGAGATATGGGGTAGCTCCTGATTCTCTTTTCTTTTCTGCATCGGGTAGGCTCCTCTGTGGAGCCAGGATTCTCTCATATAATGATGAAATATTCCAGCTCTGTCTTGAATTACTCGAATTTCTCCTGGCTCTTCTTTCCTCTTGCTCCATCCTTTGATCTTGTCTATATCTGCCTCGGTTTTATTTTCTGCTCATCGTTATGAAATTTTGAAAGGAAGCTGGTTGTTCAGCCAGATCAATTCATGTAGCAGCACGGTGGAAGATGACACTCAGCCTTTCTGGTACAAAGTCGGTCTGTGTAAGCACAGACTTATGAACACATCAAATCTCTGCTACCCCAGCACAGTTCAAGCAATTCCTTTTATTGTCCCACAAACCGATCATTTCTGACAATTGTGCAGGGATTTCCCATTCTTGCCATGCTTAATAAAGCAGGGATGCTGGGTCCTTGTAATGAGAGCTTGCTAATGTCCTCAGTGCTTCCCATGGTTATGAGAAGTTGCTGGAAAATAAGTGACCTGAGATTGCCCAGGCTTCTCAGCTGGGAAGAGGTGGGAGGGAGGGAGAAAACAATTTGATGAAATAATTAAGGAGATGTTAGGCAGAAGAGGCTGGGGGGCATTGGCACAGTGTCTTTATGGAAGAGTGTCTTTGCCAAACAGCTTCTTGCAGCACTGATGTTTTAAACCTCTGTGCTTCCAGGTGACTTGTACCACGAGACATCAGCAGAGTACCACGTTGGCTCCAGCGTGGAGAGGCTCAGCATCATTGAAGTAAGTGCTTCAGTTTCTTGTAAGGAGATCCTTTGTTGCTGGGAGGTGCCCGTGTGTGGTAAATGGAGTAAACCCTTTGCTGCAAGCGGTGCCTTTGTGTGTTGTTCAGAGCCACACCGGCATGCTGTGTGCTTCAGGGTCAGGTTTAAGGGATTATTTCTCCCATCTTTAGAACATCATATAGAAAGCGTTCTGTAGTTTGCAGGCAGCGTCAGGTATCCAGCTGGAAAAAATACTAATCCTGTGGGGATAACTGCTGCCTGAGGCAGTGCTGGGCAGAGCTCTCCTGCTAATGCTGAATGAGCTGGCGTGGATATGGAACACAGGGACACAGCTCGGCTGTGGCCCACTCTTCAGAGCTGCTAAGGGTCCTGTTTGGAAACCAGTTACAGCATAGTCTGTGTCAGCACTCTGGGTAAAATGATAAATAAATAATGCCCACCCACCCTGGCTTTTTAGACTTGTGCATACAGGCTTTTGCAAGGCAGTGTCCTAGTGATACACGGCGACTTGGAGTGGCTGTAGTCATCCTGCCCTTAAAGCATCTGCCTGTCTGTTCTGCAGAGATGGTATAGCTGCTTGCAGAGTGCCTAAGTTATGTCGTGGTCTGTCAAAGACCGTGAGTGTGGTTTCAGTATTACTCTGTGTGCCAGGCTGTAAGTTCATGGTGGTTTGGCTTTTTCATAATAGACTGAGAGCTCAAAGGCCACAGGGAGAGTGTGTGGCTCAGGATAGGAACAGCTCTCACCACTTCAAGATAAGCAAGTCACAGCCCTAAGACTTCTCTTAGAGCTCAAGTTGGTGTGGAGAACTTATTGTCATCTTCAGGGGGCTGTACAGACTCAACTCCCCCACGTTTCTGCCTTCATTTTAGAAGAACAAACTTCAAAGAGAGATGAAAAAGACAGTTATTTGTACTTGTTCACAATTAGTCTACTACAATAGTATGAAATTCCTAGCCACCATTGCAGGGATTTTCCTATTAAGAGCACCCATCACCAAAAGGTAGTTCAAGAATCAGGCATCTTAAGAGACTCCAGATCTTACAAGAAAGTTCTAAATAGCCACCTCCACCCCTAAACTAATCAGCAGTTGCTTGCATGTTCCCCACTTCTTTCAAAAGCAGAGGTTAATGAACTGAAAGGGAAAGGCGCCTCCAAATGACTGCTGATAAACCACCGGATGACCTGAGCTTGGTGACTCATGTTGTTCTCCAAATGAGCACTTAAAAGATTTGTCTGAAAGCAAAAGTAGTGCTGAGATGCTGAGAGAGCTCCTCCCATGCTTCCAGCCAGGCAAAAGTTCACCTTGCAGGCACTGTAAACTGGAATCAGAGAAGGTTTAAAGAGCAGGCATTAATACAGTGTAATGGTACTAAATAATTAAAGGCCATTCTTATGCAGGAGGTCTGGAAAATCTTTATTACAGACTTGGATGTGAATTTTAATACTTCTGGTGGGCCGGTGTATTAAGACATGCTTTAACATTATCTGGTAAAAATGTAAGCTAGTTGTTAGGTTGCTAATGTGTGCCTGGGCATGCTTCCCTCCCACCAGCAGGCTTGTCAGGGGCTCAATCACTGCTCAAAGGACAACAGGTGACTAAAGATGCTAAAATGAGAAAAATTTGCCAAATGGAAAAATCCTGCTGCCCTCCAGCCCTTCCACACCCGCTCTGCCTCTACAGGGAATTGCCCAGGATGTTCTGCTCGCACAGGGGATAAGGCACAGGAGGAAAGATCGGTGCCTGCTTTCATGTATCTCAAAGGTGTTGGGATGGGGGATTTGAGTCCATGTGGGAGTCGTAACCAGTGAAAGCCCTGGTAATGAATAGATATTAAAAATAGTTACTGCTCCATGTTTATTATATGCGACTAGTAAAAATGAATGCTCTTGTACCTTCTCCTGGGGCATCAGGATTGGGCTCACAGCTGTTCTGTTAACGATAGCCCACTGGAGTTCAGATATAATTCTCTCCTTCCCCCAAACTACAGCCCGTCTGTTTAGGCAAGGAATTGCTTCAACATAATACACAAATGACCTGGACAACCAAAATAAAAACCTTTACTGTGTTCATGCAGCAGTCTCCGAGCCAGATGTTGACCAGTCCTTGGGTCATGAGGTCTTGACGTTTTTTCTCTTCAGTTCCTATTTTGCAACAGTATAAGAAAATCTAGAGTCTTATTTATAACTTCTGTGGTAGGCAAGCAGACGCAATGACTGATTTCTTCCCACAACTTCTTTCCCCAGTAACTTGCCACTTGCTGACCTGTTTGCCCTTGTTCTGTTAATTTTGCTGAATGTGTTTTACTGTGAACTGCTGCAGCTGAGCTCAGCACCCCAACAGAAAGCAACACCCATCTTTTATTTCTTTATTTTTCCACCATAATGCACACAAGTAATGTCTTTACTGCTGCCGTGTTTTACCTGGTTACAATTTTATGCAATTTATTTCTTTTTTACTTTCAGCATTCCTTCTGCTGGGGATGCTTATGCTGAGGCTCTGTGTGTGCATTTTTGCATTTCTGCACATGTGCAGGATGAGAGACGTGGAAGTTTAGACTCTTGCACCTGCACTGTTGTTTGATTTAAGTGTCTCTCTTCCTTCCCTACCTTTCTTTACTCATCTCCACTGCATTGAGAGCAGGCATTTCATTCTTGGGTAGCTTTGCGAAACAAATCAAGCTGAACTCTTTCAGTCTCTGTCCTTTTGTGGTCCTTCTCACACTGCTCTTATCTTTGTGTGGAGATGGCCCAAACTGGACTCAGCCTGCTAGATGGGGGGTGCCAAGGCCTTGTTTCCGGCAGAAACAGTATCATGGCTAATACTGTTTCTGCCGGAAATACCTTGCTTCGCAGGTTGCTGTTTGCCTCATCCCTGGCTGGACTTTATGTAGATAGTGTGTTTATTGTACACACCGTATGTGAGCTTGGGAGAAAAAAAATTACAAAACGTGCAAAAAATGCACTTGAACCAAATATATCTCTTTGCAAAATAAGCCTTTGTACTGTGCTCTCTTTCGTTCCCACCTAGGATGAATCAGTGCAGCCATTAATGCAGCCAAGCAAAATCCATGTTCTCCTCTTGGTACTCCACGGAGGGAACATCCTGGACTCGGGAAGTGGTGAACAGAGCTCTAAGCAAGGGGATGTCAACACCATCACGACAGTGTTTGACACTGTGATGAGGGTACATTACCCAGCTGCTCTCGGACGCATTGCCATCAGGCTAGTCCCTTGCCCAGCCATCTGCTCTGAAGCATTTTCGCTGGTGTCCAGGTAAGTTGATGCTACTTTGTCATGGAGAGAAACATACAGAATTTCACACTTTTTTTGTTATTGTTTCTTTTCTTGCATCCCTGAAATGTTCTGTGTGTTGTATTGAAAGCTCTGACCATGCTTTGAGAATGCACTTGTGAATATACTAGCGAGGCATTCAATCTCGATTTCATACTTAGCTGCAGTGAATACAGTAATCATGCAGTGAGAGTTCTGAGATTGATTTATTCTAATTAATCCAATAAATACTAAGGCTTTAATTCCTTGTCTGAGAGTTGTTCTATCAATGTAAGTATGTTGTCCTTGAAGATTTACGTTTGATGGGAGGGAAAGATTTATTAAGCTCTCACCCATTCACCATGGAATAAATAGCCTTTCTATCTTGAGGCTTTTTTTTTAATGAGCCACAATACTGACTGTACTGTCTGCAAATGGTTTTCCCCGCACTGCATGTTAGTCTGAATATTTCCAATGTCTCTTTCCTTATGTAGCCTCAGCCCATATAGTTATGATGAAGGCTGCCTGTCCAACAGCCAGGACCACATTCCCCTCGCTGCACTCCCTCTGCTAGCCACATCGTCCCCACAGTACCAAGAAGCAGTAGCCACAGTTATCGTCAGAGCCAACCAGGCCTACAGCGAGTTCATCAGATCCCAGGAGGGCATGTCATTCAATGGCCAGGTGAGCCAGAGGCTGTTTATAGCCACAATGAAAGGAAGAGCAAGTGAAGCAATTTCCTTCTGAAGCTCTCTTTTCCATTAATCTCTCAGGAGGGATGGAAGCATGACAGTGTTGAGCTGCAATAAGAGTGTGTTGTGCTTCCATTTCTTTCTTTCTGAGAGAGAGAGATTATTGCTTATGCTCTGGCTTGAACCTTTGGGATTCAAAGCAAAGTCTGAGCTTGTGTTCAGAAATGAAGCTACAAAGCTGTGAAGTTAATCAATTTTCAGCATGACACACCTTTCCAAATCAGGAATGCTACTTTTGTTACTAAGCACCATCTCTGCTCCCCTTGCAAACCAAGGCTGTTTAGGCATTCCCATCTTTAAAGGACCTTCAGCAGCTCGTGCTGGAGTTGTCGCAGAAGTGGGTTTCTATTTTGAGATGACGCAGCTGCTGCACCCCATAAAAGACCATGACTGAGCCTCCGTGAGCAAAGTGACTCTCGCCCCACGAGGTTTGAGCTATTGGAGTGGCTGTCACATTGCACTGATGTAGTGTGATTTATCCACCCTGAGCTTGTTCCCAGCCAGCGCTGTGCCTGGGCACCCAGACAGCCCTCTCCTACCCAGGGCTCTCAGTCCTTTATTGTGCCTGTCTGCTTGATACCCTTGAAGGCAGGACAGCGTTATCTCCTCAGGGGACAGAAGCACAGGGAAGTTTGCCTGAAGTAGCACGGACAGCTGGCGAGGAGGCAATCAAGCTTGGTTTTCTGAGGCTGAAGTTAGCGCCATGATCAGTGCTCTGTGTTGCTTTCACTTCACTGCAGTCAGCTGGTGGGGACAGCCAGAACACATGAGCTGTGTTAGCTAATGAGAGTCTGCAGGGTATGAGTGGATGTTCATTGATGGAACAGCTTTACTGATGAAAGCGCTGGGCATCCTGTTACTGCAGCTTTCCTGGGTATAATCCAGCACTCTGTTTGTGTCATCTCTGAACTAAAGTCAAGGGACTTTTTTTTTTTCCCTCCTTCCCCACTTCTGTTGCCTTTCCAGGTCTGCTTGGTAGGGGACTGTGTTGGAGGAATCCTGGGATTTGATGCCTTATGCTACAGCAATCAGACTGTGTCCGAGAGCCAGAACAGCAGTCGGCGAGGAAGCGTTGTGAGTGTCCAGGTAATGCTGGTTCCCAGTGCCTACTGGGAATAGGTCTGCTGCGGCACAGCGCCTCCATGATGGCCCTCCATGGCCCCTGCTTTTAGTAAGGATCTTTTCGTGAAACAACGAAGATTCTCTTCCTTACCAGTGGCAAACATGTGTCTTAAGGTGTATATGAGTCTCAATTTGGGTGCATTTGCTCTGAACGGGGATGTCTTACCCTCTAGTGTGAAGCATCACCACACCCTTGGGAAGTGGTTTGGTCTGAGATACTGTATTGCCTTCAACTGGGTTTTGGGGTAGATGGAGAAAGGAGGATGGGAGGAGACAGTTATAATGTGGGTGTATTTTTGATTCAGCTGTTAGAGTGCTAAATCTGTATATTTCAAATCCCAGGATACTGACCTTCTGTCTCCTGGAATAACGGTGAACAACAGCTATTGTTCCAGTGGCTCTAATCTGGAAGCCAGCAGACACCTCAGCAGGAGCAACATTGATATTCCCCGTAGCAACGGAGAAGATCCAAAGAAGCAGCTGCCACGAAAAAGGAGTGATTCATCAACCTATGAACTGGACACAATAAAGCAGCATCAAGCCTTTCTTTCAAGGTAAGATTTTGAAGGAACAGAACCAGCAATATTCTGGAGCTGAGATTGGTGCATCTCTGAAACCTGAATGTTGCTTTGTCATCCTGTGATAACCAAGGTGGAGGAAAGTGTTTAATTTAGATTAGAGGGGTATAGATTTCAGTGTGCTGTATATGAAAAAAAAAAAAAAACAACCCAAAAAACTAACAGCACTCTTCCTGAGTGGCAGCAAGAGAATCCAGCTGCTTTACTGCATCTGTATTACAATGAAGGAGCCCTTCATCCCGTTGCCTGACAGCCAAGGCAATCGGGTAACTGCTTTTTTGCTGTGCTGCAAGCGCAGGATGGAGCTCATAAAGCAAATCTAGAAATTGTGTGAGGGAAGACGGTGAAGCAGAACTGGGAATCCAGTGTTGCATTAGTTTCAAAGCATCTCTGAAAGCTGATTTTTTAATTGGGTGACCTGTTCTTGGATAAGGTGGGGGTGAGCTAAGTATCCTTTAGTTCTGGCCTAGTTGAAGTGTGAAATTCAATTGTGGTGCCCTTTCCTGTCGCAGGAGCAGGTTTCTGCTGTTGTGGTGGTGGGATGCTCTGAATGAGACATCCTGTGAGCCCTAGCTGGTTGGCTGGTTCATGGAGCAACCTTCAACTGCATGTGAGGATTGTTGTGTCTGTGTGACTATTTGGCAAAGGAGCCCGTCCCCTGTACGAAGCAGGGACAGGGGATTGTATTCTGTCCCTGCCAGGGCTGCTCCATTGCACCAAGGTCATGTTTCAAATTCGTTACTCGCTATCGAAGCCCCCAGTATCACATTCCTAAGCTGCTTCAAATGGACATTGAGGAACGTATCCGTTAACATAAATGATGAAATTTTCATAGCAGTCTTTCCATTGCCGCTGATTGTTCATTGATTACTTCTGAAAGCCCACAGACTTTTTCTGACTGAAACATCTTCAGCCTGCGGAACTGGGGAGCCCAAATATTTTCCTCCTTCAGGTCCGGAAGAACTGCAACATCCTCTTAATCCCTCTTCCCCCATGTCCCAGATATGGGGGAGCAATGTTGCCTCCACAGCAAACACCATTATCTGCACTGCAACTGTGCCCAAGGCTGTTCCTTTTGCCCTGTGCCGAGTTGAAGGCTTGTCCTGCACTTCTGCCCCTCCTTTGCTACTTCCAGGCATCGGTCCAGCACAGGGACTCATCTTGTCCTGCCATGTCAGGGCTCCTTTTATAAAAGATTCGTAGGAGAAGGTATCAAAGTGAATGTAGTTGGTGCCCAGAGATACTATATTCAGAAAGACAGCTGCATTTACAAAAACCACAACAAGCTTCTCAGCTATTTCCAGCAGGTTAATAAAAGGCAATCAGTCTCTTTTTCATACCTTATCAAAACAGCCTCCTGTATTACAGGAGAAAATACATACTAGTCGTGCAAAAACGTGCTTTTTCTCCTCCTTGTTCTTGACCTCAGGGGCATGGACTGAGCTAAGGAAAGTGGGCTGCAGTCTCGCTGCAGGTTGACATCTAGTTCAGAGTAAGCTCTGGGCCTGACATGGATAACAGATTGCACAGTTTGTTGTTTCAGATAGCTTTGTCCTCGTCCTTCCTACTCCATCTCTGAAGGATTGTGCCTGCTCCAAACATGAAGCACTTGGAGGTCCCTGGCAAGGGCTGTCAGTGTTTGGTGCGCTGGTGGATTGGTGCATCTTTACTTCTTTTAGACTTTTATATCTTTTTTTATTCTGCCTTTAGACCTCGTGTCAAAAATTAGTCTCTTCCCACAGCTCAAGAGGAAGATTCCCTCAGGGAAAGGGGCAGGTCGGAGCTTCTGTATGAGCACTTCTCCCTCTCAGCTCCACGGTGCAGGGCAGGCTGGGGTGCGGTGGTTCACCTCTTCCCCTCCTGCGTGAGGGCAGGGTGTCACACCCGGGCACGTCCCTGGACCTTGTGCTTACAGCCATCATTACCGAGCAGCACAGTCATCAGCAGCATGCCCCTTCGGCCTCTCTGTCACTAAGTAATGATTTTCTCATACGAAAACCAAGCCCTGATGTGACGCAGCTTCGTGCAGGAGATTGGCAGAACAGAGCCAAGTTTTCCTAATGGGCACAGCAGACAGGCAACCTGGCATACGGGGGCCTTTCTCTCCAATTGCAGATTTCAGCTTGTGCCAAAGACACTCATTTTTATTCATGTATCAGACCTACCCGCTTCTCTGGGATAATGCCCAGCAAGCCAGAGCAGCATCTGGAGATTACAATCACACATTTATTTTTAAATTCAGTCCTTCTGCACAACTACATTATTTCTGGCTGTGCTGTACTTGTATTATTGTAAATGAGTTGATTTGCTTCTGAAATCCATAAGCTCTTGTTTAATTAATGCACACAGTACATCTGCTGCTTTTTAAAGGGAGAACAGGGCACTGTAGGTTGCTTGGAGCATGACGGATTCAGAGTTCCCCTTGGCTCTCATTTCTTTGATTGCTAAAAAGACTATGAAGTTCCCAGTAAAGGAGAGAAGCTGTCCAAATTGTTTAGTGGTACGAGTGCTCTCATTCTCTTCCATTCCCCATGAAGAGATGCTGTGGGAAATGGGTGGAAAACACCAAAAACCCCTTGCACCCATCCTGCCATAACACATCTGTCATCAGGATAGTCTTTCCTTTTGTGCCTTCCTTTGAATCGTGATGGTGTTGTCCTGTGTTTGGCAAAACTGAATATGTTCTGAATAACTTCATATTCCTCACACACAGCACACTTAATGCATTGCAGTCTTGTCAGCTAAAATAATTGTAGCTTCACTGAAGGTGGCTTGTTTTTGAATGTGTTTTAACGTTGCACGTCTTGGCAGCGTGATCTCAAGGAAGCTCGTTCACCTCACAGAAATGGGAACATGCTCATTTTAGCTGTCACTGCTGTAACCTCTCGTTCCTCTCACTTTTGACATCACTGTTTTGACTTTCCATGATATGTATGTCTGGCATAAGTAGGGTTGTTATTTCCCTGCGGTTGGTAACTGGGAGAATAGTACCGTGCGTGTGTGCACCTTTAGAGAGTAGATGACAGTGTGGCATGAGAAGAAGCTGTTTCAGCATCCGTTGGGAGCAGCAGAAGTGCTGTCTCTGCACTCATGCATTATTTGCAAAAGCAGGAAGACAAAGTCTGAGGAAAACCCGTTTTTTTTTCTCAAATGTGTGAGTATTTGCAGCTGCTCTTTAATTGAATGGGTGTCCCGGAGGAGGAGCGTGTGGGAGCAACTGCTCTGGTGCTACAGATGGTGGGGAGCGAGCAGCCCTGTTTCCATGAGCAGCGCTGGGACGTCACTGCCCAGCCGGGCATCCAGCACGCTGCTTCCAGAAGTGGCCTCGATGAGCCCGTGCTATTGCATACAGAGACATGGCAAGTGCTGGTGGCCACCTGGGATTTTGACTGGGGGCCACAGAGCTGGCAAGAGACTGTTGCATTTGCATCATTTCTGACTCCAGGCCAGTAAACCTTTGTATCTAACCCCACTGCCGCATCCTTTTATCCTACATATTTTATAGAACCTCTTCAGATGCTTTTTAAAGTGTTTGTAAACACCCTGTTAAGTCACTGCTGGTATTCTGTCTTCAACTCTCTGCTTCTAATTATAACGATGATAACCCAGCAAGGCTGCCGTCTGAATCTGTGGAACCTGGAGAGCAGAAGAAATTGCAGCTTAATGCTTTTCTGGGTGGTAACAGAAGAATCTCAGAAACCCTTTTGTGAACCAGGTTATTAGTGTTACCCATCTGTCATTTCGCTGTCTAATCCCAGATGTAGACTACAAAGAAGCACCTCTTCTTAACGTGGGGGTGGATTCCCAGGATTTTCATCTAAGAGTTCCTGCTGCTTCTTCCTCAGTATCTAAGCGATACGTGAATCTAAATCTCTGTGTCAAACCCATGTATTGCCCAGCCTGCGCTGCAGACTGGTTGAATTTTGCAAAGGAGATTTGACACTTGAAAGAAGAAGGGAAAGCCAGATGTGTTTTTTATCATTACTCAAGTACAGTTACCTGGAGTTGTTGGGCTGGAATTGAGGAGTTTGGTAATAACTCAACAGGTGTGGCCTCATGGGCAAAAGACAAGTCCTGGGTGGATGATAAATACAATTTGCCCTGTAGTCAGTGAGTTAATTACCCCAAATTCCCATTCTCGGTGAATGCCCTACACATGCATGGAAGCTGTGGTGCAGCTTGGTGCACAAGGATACTAGAAACCCTCTTGCAGATTTTGATCTTTCTTTTTGTCTCTCCCTTCCTGTTTTCTTTCTCCTTTTCGATCCTATAACATTTGTCCAACTACTTTCACGAGGAAGAAATGGGTAAGCATAGCTTTCTGTAACATTTGAGAATGAGGTGATGGAAGGAACTCAAATGTTGACAACCAGAAAGCATAGCAGTAATGTGTGTAATGGAGTGAATCACTGTAAACCTGCTTTTTTCCCTGCTACTCTAGTAATTTTGGCTTGCTGGTTATTTCATCTTGCAAATGACTATCCTGCTAGCATCCACCAAGATTTTGACTCCTCAAAGAAAAGCTATTTTGAGGAGATAGCAGTGTGTAAATGAACCCACTTGAAGCTTAGGTTTGTACGGTCTAAATTATGCCAATGTAATGGGGTAATTGGGGGGACGTTTTACTGGCCAGTAAAACTACAGTACTGAGGCATGGTGTGTTGATTGACACAGCCCTTCAGTAAAGAGGTAGTAATTATATTCACTGTCAATCACTTATCTGGCCTTCTATTAAGAAGGAACAGCATGAAAAAAAATTTGACTTTATTTTCTGTTCTTGTCCCAGTTTACATTCTAGTGTGCTGAAAAACGACCCAGGATCCAGACGATCTAGTAGCTCTACTATGTTGGATGGAGGAAATATTGGAAAGTTTGAATTTGAGATCACTGACTTCTTCCTCTTTGGTTCTCCCTTGGGTCTGGTTCTCGCACTGCGAAAAACTGTCATTCCAGCTCTTGACAGTAAGTCCTAATGTAAACTGCTGAGCTCACATAATGGATGGTGTAAGCACCTCCTGCTACAAATACAGTATTCTAATGAGACAAACTGGTAAAAACCAAACATCTCTATATAATATTTATTGCATCATAAGGAAGCAGATCACTGTGTGCTCTAGCCAGTACTGATTATACAAGTTATTTACAATGTACTTCCAAGCATTAAAAATACTGTGTGATTTTTGAGTCTATAAATACTGTGATAAATTACTTCAACTGACTAGACTGGAAGATGAGTGAGATAATAAATGTTTAGTGCTTTTTTTAACCCAACAGTTGTCCTTTTTACAGACAAATATTTACCATAATCTAATGAAAAACCTTTTGATTCTTGAGGCTTTTTTTTCTCCATCTTTTTAGTCTTTCAGCTCAGACCAGCTTGCCAGCAGGTCTATAACCTGTTCCACCCTGCAGACCCATCTGCTTCACGTCTCGAGCCTCTTCTGGAGAGGAAGTTTTACCTTTTGCCCCCCTTTAATATTCCCCGTTACCAGAGGTTTCCACTGGGTGATGGCAACTCTGCTGTTCTGGGTAAGTCACTTTGGATCCATATTAGCTGTCTGAAGGGTTATATCCACACTTTACGTGAAATTATCAAAGCAATTGGGAATGACAAGGAAGCGAATTGGCCCTATAATGTTAGCTTTATTCCAAATTTTCCAGAAAAGTAGTTTTCTTGTAACAAAATCAGTGCCTTGTGACCCGTACGCCCTTCCTTTGTCACACAAAGGCCATCAGCTGCTGAGAGTCACGATGTGGTGACCTCTCTGTGAAGGTCCCCGTTTTACGCCCAAGCTGGTGCTTGTGGTTGAGACTGAATGAAACATGATTAACTTAGCTGAGTTTAGGACTTGGATGTTTGGAGGGCCAGGGAAGACTGGAAGGAGCAGAGTCAACAGTGAGATAATGAGATGATTTACTTGGTTGCAACGTGTGCTTTTTCATGGGACAGGCTACTGCATTTTGGTGGGCCAGTGACAGTGCCTTGCCCTTGCCAATGAGACATTTTGTCTCATCTTAGCATACCTAGGATTCCTCTGCCATCAGTGGCCTCTTCACTTGCTCTACCCCAATTGCAGCAGTAACGGAGTCTGAAATGGCTGTGTGCATGCCCTTTTGTCTTATTGGGTTGCATCTGAAAAACTGTGTCCTGACCATGCCCTGCCTCAGCTCCCATTACATCGGTGCTCTTGCAATTGATCTAATAAAATAAATTATATTTCCTACCATCTTCACCTCACTTCTGTCCTGAGACTCTCATGGTCTGTTGCCATTTCAGTGCAGGCTCTCATTGCAAGGAGCTCTCAGGGAAGCTCATCCCCTCGCTGTGCAGAGCTAAATTTGACCTTTCTGCCTCACCTAAAGCTTTGGTTCCCTTGCAGCGTCAGGGCTTTGGGCCAGGAAGAACTGCTGCACCGGAATTTTTCCCTTGTTAAAGGTTGTTAGTCAATAGCTACTTAAAGTCAACATTGCAACTGAGATTCACTATTATAAAGCTAGACCTCAGCACCCAGGAAATCATGCTGGCAAACCAGAGTAGAATATCAAAGCCACCAGCTAGAAAGATTGGGATTTGGTTGTTGGGTTTTTTCCCAAAAGCTCTGGTAGCTTTTCATTTGTTTAATATTTGAATCATCCAGGACTAAATGAAGAGGAATATATATCTAGAGCTGAATAATTCAGGTGATACTCTGCATCACTTTTAAATTGAAAATGCAAAGCAGTGGTCTACTATGTAGCAATATCTTTAAAGATTGTATTGTAATTGCTGAATCTGGAGGTCTGATTTGTTAAATGGATATAAACTAAAACCGAAGTTTAATAAAGCGAATAAAATACTTTCTGCAGGCCCCACTCACTTGTCAAATTTAGCAAAGATCTTGCTATAACACTTTTTAAAAATGGATCCACCCACAATTACATTTGTACCCAGTCCAGTTACAACAGCTCAGGGAATCTATAGCAACTTGAAAAGCAATTTGTTTTTTGGGTATATTCTAGGTATCAGCTGCAAGTCGCTTCTTAAAAAGAAAAAAATCCTAAACATCTTATCTTATTCCTCTTAAATACATTTTAAATCCCCTGTTCTCACTGAAGCCAGAGGTAGAAGTCCCATTGACACTGAGCAACCTGTGTTCTGGTTATCATTCTGTGCAGTAGCAGGGATCTTATTAGTTTGCTGTGTCTCCCTAGACCTTTGTTGAGTTGCCTGTGTGTAGAGAGACACTTGCGATGTAGTGGAGAGGAGTTAAACAGCAATTAGCTCAACTGTAAGAAGGGTAGAGTGATTTCAAAACCCTCTCCAGGTTTAAGCCTTGTTATTTTAAGAGGTGCTGTTCTGCTGTGATGAATTAAACTGACAAAAAGGCAGCTTTAAATTCTCTTCCCGTGTAAAACAAAGCCTTTTCATTTGCTTATCGTAAAATAACAGACTATTCCTTTCCATTAGGGTCAAAATTTCAGTGTTGTGATTTACACATTACCCAGAAGGACTGTTCTAACGATGATTTGCAAAGTTGCTACTGAAGTTAGTGTTCACTGTAGGGCGCTCCAGAAGAGTTAATTGCTGCTATAATTAAGCTATGTGATTTGTGATCACGTAAAATTCAGGTGCTCAATTATAATTAGTTATGTACAAAACCTTCTGTAACGCTGCTTGTGCATATTTCCTCGTGCAGATAGCGAGCTTATTTAAAGTCCACGATTCAGAAAGCCTCTTAAACTTTTTTTATTCTTTTTTTTCCGTCTGTAAATGTTGGGTCCCTGTTTCATTATAACCAACTTGCAGAGTGAAATCAAATTCACATCCTTGCTTACTCCTGTGCGTTGCACTGTGTAGTCTCTGAGTCTGATTCAAGTAAATCTCTCCTTAGAGCATCCTTTTTTTCTACGAAGCAAAATGATTTCTCTGGATCTGCTGGGTATTTATGGATTTGGTTCATTGGAGAAGCTGGTTAAGAGGACTCCCTTTTCTTTTGTTGTTGAAATGCCATAGTTGTGCTCTCCTCTGCTACCAGTTAATCTCTCTGATGTGAGTCTATTTGGAAAGTCACCCATGTTTTGTTTCTTTTACTCTATTTGAAGGTTGTCCTTTCATTGAAGACTCATAGTTGAAGTACTCGGTTGTAACTGTTTGTATGTTAACACTTTGTGGCCACATGTCTGTTGTTCTTTGTCCTTCTGTTTTGTTTTTTTTCCCCATCTGCTTCTAGTTGAGACAATCCAGAACAATCCCATCCTCCTCATGGAAAGTAGCCCTCTGGGTGCTCTCCAGCACCAGGACAGCTTCATGGAAACAAGTATCCCCGTTCCCGTACTGAATTGGCAAGATGTTTCCAATAAAAGTGCTGGTTTTGCTGAGTGTGTGTAATCTACACTTTTGTATTGTCTATGGTGTTGGGTACTTGGGGTGCTTTTTGGAGATCATACGGTTGCCTCCTGGAGTTGAAATCTTCATGCTGTGTCTCAGGCTGTGCCACATGAAATAACCACTTGGGATCGTGCGTGGGTATACCCGGTCTGGGAAACCCACCGTGCAAAGAGTGAGTTGGAATCAACAAACTCTGTCCCGTTCCGGTGTTGATGCTGGAAAGGGAGACTGCTGCCACAGACTTGCATTTTTCCAGCTGTGGTGGCTGCGCTGCTGCAAAGAGAAGCCTCTTTGGCACAGCGAGTCAGCCCCCTGGGTGGCCCTGCTCGTGTGGTATACACCGCGTGCAGGATTCCCTGGGAATGGGTAGGTTGTCTGCAGTGTGTGTCTTCCCAGCAGTCAGCTACGCTGCATCGTGGCCAGAAATCTAATTAATGTCGGAACAGATTTTTTCCATTTGAGTATTTTACATTTGGACACTCCTTGTGGCTCTGCTGAATACAGTGAATGAGGCTTTCAGACCCCAAGGTGGCTATACACGTTGGCTTTTTAAAATTAATTTCTCGACTTCTGCCTTAAAAGCAAAGTTTGATGCATTTGTTTTACCTTATTTTCCATCATAAGTGCTGCATGGCCTCATTTATTCTGGTTGTGGCTGGTGCTACATCTGCGATTTTAATGAGTCTTGACTTTGTTTTAGTTTCTTCTTCCCCGTGTGTCTTACTTGCCCATTCTCACCCCTTTTTAGTGTTTTTCATTGAGAGCTTGGTTCTGCTGCCTTGTTTTTAACAAGCTGGCCCTCGCTGTTTATGAGCAGTCCGGCACGTTATGTGGTCATACAGGATGGCAACATTGCTGAGTATTCCAGTCTCTCCCTTTGTCTTTTGAAGATGTAGATGATTTTTAGGTATGTGGTTGCCATGTTGCCTGTGCTGTGATGTTCTGTAACAAAGCAGAGGGAACGGATCTGGTACTATTAATTAATCGCTTTGGAGGTCACTGATGAAATGCCACTTAGCTGTCATCTGATATTTCTTGCTGTCAGGACACAGCTTTTAGAAGCTTCTCTGCTTTTTACCTTGTGTGTCAAGAGCACAATATGGCCAAGCAGTGCTTGGCTTGACTGTAGCAAGTGCTGGATCCCACTCAGTTCAGCCACTGGACTGTGGGAAATTTCCAGAACCATAAAAACTTACGGACAACAGAAATGTATGTTGCTCTTGATCTCAGGGTAGTGACTGCAGAGTGCCCAGCGCTGACCAGTGACTCCAGTGCAAGCAGGGTCTGGCCTGTGCTGAGCTGCTGGCTGGCTTTTCTATTTATTTTTTTTTATTATTATTTTTATTGAACTTTACATGGGTTTGATTGCTTTCAATATTTTCCGCTTCAGTGCCACAGCTCAGCCTGCAAATAGCCCATATTGAAATCTGCCATTCAGATACCCCAAGGACTTAACTCAGTGCCAGCAGTACATTAGGAGAATGGCCCAGTGCCGGTCACTTAGTGGGAAACAATTAGTAAGAACATTGACAAACGAGTCCATAAATGAAAAGGTACAGCACTAAAATGAGTATTAAAGAACCATAGCTAGGCAAAAAAAAAAAAGGGAGGGATTTTGCTACTTCTGTCACCTCTTCTGGCAGCACAGTTAAATCTGGGTTCATTGCACTGGCCCGATGCGTGCTGCTGCTGGTCCAGCGGCGGCAGGTCCTTTGCTGGAAGAGAGGGTGCTCAGGGCACCGCTCCAGCCAGCTCTCCTCTTCCTGAAACTTCCTCATTCTGATAAACCCTGCCTTTGGACACAGTACAAAGTACATTTCGAACAGTGCAGTAGACCGGGGACACCTCTGTCCTTATCTAGCGACCTAAACCAACAGCTGATCATTCTATGATTCTCATCTTGATGAAAGACTTGCTACTGCTGGTCCTGGTCCAGCCATCCGACTTCACCCAGGGCTCAAAGTGCTTGCCTGAAAAACCTCAGGACTTGAGTTGTGGCTGGGAGTGTCACCTCTGCAGTGCAGAAGACGTGGCCCTTTAGGAGCCGGGGCGGTTGCGGTGCTGGGGTCAGTCTGTGCTGGTGTGAAGCACCTGTGACATCTCAGCCTGGTCCCCGCACTCCCCAAGAAAGCCCCCTTGGTTTCAAAATTGCAAGAGTCGTGCTGCACAAGGGATTTGGTGCAAAGAATACATGGAGTTAAGGAAATGTGTTATTCGGATTGGTTTTTTTTTCTGTGAGTCAAGTCCCAGGATTTCATGTGGAAGTCGCTGTCACTGCAACTTAGGAGTCGAGGAAGCTTGGCTGAAGGGGCAGTAATGCATAAAACAGGTTTTCTGTCTCTACTTTCTGCCCTGCCTTTTCCTGGCTCTTGGTTTTTTTCTTAGAAACTGTCCTTTTTCAGGGTGTGTAGCTTGGAAAAAGGGAAGAACATGAGAGCAACCCGAGTGGGCTGGAGTGTGGGAGTGAGCACTTCATCCCCTGCAGAGCAGACTCCTGCCACCAACACAGGCAATAGTTCAGTGGCACTAAAACAGTTTAGGCTTTTATAGGGCTGGAAATTACTCCGTTGGTGACACTTTCTAGGATGGTGTTGGAAGAGCTATTGAGGTTGGGGTTTTTTTGCTTCAGGCTCATTGTATTCAAAAATCCCCAGTCAGGCCCAGGAAGGCGAGACTGACTAAAAAGAGCAAGCCCTAAATACCACTGTTTCTTCCTTTATTCTCTTTC
The DNA here is from genome assembly GCA_033628505.1 of Tringa tobata. Classification (NCBI taxonomy): domain Eukaryota; kingdom Metazoa; phylum Chordata; class Aves; order Charadriiformes; family Scolopacidae; genus Tringa; species Tringa tobata. The sequence goes on from JAHREE010000285.1 coordinate 6,555,275, forward strand.
CACATTCTGGGTTCTTGAAGAGGAGATAAAAGCTAAGTGATGACATGCTAATGGAGCTGGAGCTATGATCTACCCAGGCAGCACCACATTTGGCCCAACCTTTTCTCTTGTGTAGCATTGCTGTAACACTCATTAGTGTGTCTTCCAGCTGCTTCCTAATTCCAACCACAGATGTTTTATATTTAAGGGAGAGGAAGAAGTTCAGGCTTTGCTGGTAGGTGTTAGTTAAACGTGAACCTGGCATTTCTCCTAGTGCATACAAAGCCAAACCTCTCATTCCATCTGACCAAGTTCAGGAAAAGCTGATGGTCATCATCTGTGTTACAGCTCTTTTGGGGCACAAGGGTAAAATTGCAGAGAGATCTCACAGTCTGTATAAACAAGGGAAAGGAGAGAAAGGGGTAACCAGGGAAGAGATGAGAGGGTTGTCCCAGGTCATACAGCAATGGGAATGAGACCCTTTACCCTTGAGACCTTTGTGGGGTTGAACACAGCTCCTGGCTCATGTTCTCTGAGTACAGCCTCTGCTTGAATGGTCTCCTCTTGCTCGTGCTGGTGTTTTCTGCGGTAGGAAAGCCATGCTGGCTTGGTGGGGCTGGCTGGATTGCGGGTACTGGTAGCAATCTTGACAGCCAGCAGCTCAAGGCAAAGTGAAAAGAGGAGGAAAGTGCTGAGAAAGTGATGCTAGTAATGGCCTTTCAGGCACGACGTGGGCAGTGTGTGCAGCTCATCATCAGGTCAGGCTCCCGCTAGGGCTCAGATCTTGCAGTCCGCAAAGCTTTTACACAGAGCAGCTTGTGGCCTGATTTTCCCTGCAGAGAACAGAACTCTTTTACCAACTCTCAGCTACACATTTTCTGCTTCATACGTTCCCTTTCCCTGTTCTGCAGCAGGATTTGTGTGGGCACAGACACTGCTGCTGTGAACTGAGAGATCGGAGGAAGCAAATCAGTAGCCGCAAGCGAAAAAGATCGATATTAAAATAAACCAGTTGCCAAAACAACTCCCTGTGTCAACCACATACTAGGATGAAATCCAAGGATATCTAAACTGGCTGAAATAGGCAGAGGATGTTGGTGTGTGGGAGTAATGTACCTGCATTTCCCGTGGCATCTGCTGCCTGCCTGGGCACACACACGTGCCCTATCCGATCCCTGGGAATAAGGTTCAGGTGCTGCTCCTCGGGTACAGCAGAGATGGGCAATGTTAAAACAGTTATAAGTAGCTTTGCTTTTGCATGTCAGTGTCATACCAGTGCTGCCTGCTGTGAAGTACTTGGTATTGGCATTACAAACCCTCTGCAGTGCAGGAGCTTGGGGTATCGCTCAATTCGGCTTCGTAGCATCCACAGAGGGGAGAAAACCAAAATGCAGAGATTTTATCGTGACTTTCAGCATCTCTCGGTTTGCCAGTCAAGAACATATTAGGTCTGTTTCCCTCCAATACATGTGTAGGGTCCAGGTGAGCATGACTTTAAATCCTCCTTTTCTGTATTTATGTACTAAAGGGTTAGGCCACACTTGGTAAACCTCAGGTTAGGATCTAAAAATCCAGACTTGCACGTTGTACAAAAGAAGCTCTGTTTTCACAGAGACTGAGCGCTCCCCGATCCGCCAACACCGATTGGAGATGTAAGTGCTCAGGACCAGACTCCTTTCTTTCAATAGCCCTTACTTTAGTTTAACGAGTGTTGGCTGTATCCATTAGCAATAAAATACAAGTTCAAATTTAGTCCCTGCCAGGCATGAAAATGTTTTCTTTTTTTTTTTTTTTTTTTGGCATTAACGCTTGGAGATATTAATTTAAGTCTAAATGTTTCAAGAAAACAAATATCCCCTTTCTAAGGTTGTTTGTTGTTCTCCTTACCTTGGTTATTTTTGTCTCGATGTGAATATATAAAGTTGCGTATATTCGCATCTGTATGTATGACACATGCTTCTGGTATTGCTGCTTGAATAAGTCTGCCTGGATTTTTCTTTGGGGTTTTGGATTTGGTTTTTGAGCTACTTATTTTGCTTCTCTCAATCAAAGACTGCTCCTCCAGCCACATGTCTCTTTGCCTGCTGTGGTGTTTGCTTTCTTCTCAAACCAGAGCTCTGATGAAATGTTTTGGTTTTTTTTTCATTCCAATCAGTTCTGAAAGGTTTTTGCATCTACCAGCCTTGTTTGCCTCCTTCCTCCCCCCCGAGTTCATCTTGCCCAGCCTCTGTCTGTTGGTCTAATATTTTGATTTCCCTGTTTCAACTTTGTAGCAGATGTTGTTCAGTCTCATGGTGCCGTCTTCATGGAAAACGCGTCCCTGTCCACCCCCATTTCAGCCCCTCAGTTCAGGGGCTTCCGGAGGGCCAGTGAGATCAGCATTGCCAGCCAGGTCTCAGGAATGGCAGACAGTTACACTGCTTCCAACATAGCCAACAGTAAGTGTTTCGCCCCCACCGAGACCCCCCCCTGCTCGCTGCCGCACCGCTCTCTCAGCGCCACGCACCGGGCCAGAGCCACACAGCTTCCGTCTGTCTGTCTGTCTGTCTGGGGTTATGCTTTCCATTTTTAACCAGAAAGTTGGAAATACTCTGCCTCTTCGCCCGGTTTTGTAGTCAGTGCCAATGTGTTATCGTATCCCCTGGAGGAACAGATGATATATTTGATGATAATACAGAGGCCACCGCTGTGTTATGCCTGTTGGACCGTGCTAGTGATAAATTATTTTTAAAAATGTAATAATAATTGATAACTGAGCACCATTTGGCCACTGTGCGTGCTGAGGGTTAATCCAAAGGGATGTTTCTGCGCTGCCGTTGATAAATCGTGCAGCACTGGTAGGGATCAGCAGTGCCAGATTGATAATGCAGGACGTGGCATGTGGCTTGATGCAGATCACTTAGATGTTGTCCACAAAAACAGGGATGAGTAAGCCCCTTCGTAATGCTGAAAGGGAAGAACAGGTTTGGATTATTTATTACTTTGCATCAGAAATTCAGCTCTTTTGTAGCCCACAGGGCAGCTCAAAGACTCAGCCAGTTACAGCCCCTATCCCAGAGTCAAATGAGGAATGAAAGGGATTTTTTTATTTGTTATTTTTCCCAAAACCTCTATAACTTCCCAGCTAATACAGTGGAGAACAGAAGCCTTTGTTAACGGTTCAGCCCCTTCTTCATTTCAGCCAGAGTGTGAGATTAACAGTCCATATTCTCAGGGACCTCTGATAACTCAGACAGGAAAAGGCTGAAAACCAAACAACTTTAAAAAAATATACAGTAATTAAACAAACAAAAAACACACACCGCACCAAAAAAACCTTCTGCCCAAACTCTTGTTCCAGAAGGTGGCAAAAATTTAGAAATGACCATGTAGGGCTATGAACGACTCACTCCATAATCAATTGCTGAGGTTAATAATGCTCCCCCAGGCGAGTGTTAGTTGCTGAAGGTCTATGGGCGCTGGTCAGGGGCTGTTGTAACTTCTTCCCCTGTTTGAGGCAACACTCAGCAGCAGGAATAAACTACCTGCACCCCGGCAAATGAGATTTTTCTTTCCCAAATTGCATTCGAGAGCTGACACCGCACTCCCCTGTGCGTTCTTGTATCTGTCCTGGTAAGACATCTTGCCAACCGCTTGCTAAATATTAATGTGCTTGGGAAGCAGGCTCCTGGGGGAGAAGGTGTTTGTGTTGTGCTGGTTTCACGCCCACGGAGAGCTGCCGAGCTCGGCCGGCCGGGACGGGAAGCGGGGGGCGGTGGTTGTTGGTTATGAAGTGTTTACGGTGGGGTGATGCCTGAGGGCCCACGTGTGTGACGGAGGGATGGAGGGATGCGGCAGGATCGGGCCCACGCAACGCTTGCCTCTCTTTGCTTTCCCCACCCTTCCCCCAATTATTTAGCTTCTGGTTTGTGTAATTTATTCCTCCGCGCACTTCGCAGCCCTCAAAACCTGTTTCTGAGATGGGAGAGGAAGAGTCCAGCCCTGGCAGGGGCTGCGCACGTACCATGACCCCACGTGCAGCCCGTCCCAAGGGCTGTCACAGCCCTCTCCTTCGCCTCCCGAGTGCCAACGTGTCCTCTGAGCCCTGGCTCTGGCTTTGCAGCTCTTGTGCGTGACCTTATTAGCGTGGTATTAACGTGAAGCTGCAGCACCGAGGGTTGGATGCGGTCCGTGCTTATCCCACAGGGAGAGCCGGAGGAGGTCCAGAGGGACACTGCAAATCCATGGCTCCCTCCCAGGAGCCCTCCCGAGGGTGCAGCTTCCCTTTCACAGGGAATTTCTGGAAGATGAAACTGGTGTTGCCTGCGGCATGTGTGTGCCGTAATAATAAGTAGTGTGATTTCTGCTTTTTTTTTTTTAATTTTATTTTTCCTTTTAGAAACCAAACACCAAGTTAATCATTGTAGAGGGTTTATCCTTCTGTCCCAACTTGCCCTCCCTCACAAGTCCCCTACACAAACCTCGTCCAAGAGATTTAGACAGCATAAACATGAAATCCCTTCGAAGGGAAGAAAATTCAAAGGGCCATGGAGTCAGGCTGCGGACTCTGCTCTTCGGATACCCGACCTGGACATCAAGACAGGTATTCTGGAGAGATCCGCTCCAGTCGACCTCCTCTCTCATTCGATAGTCACAGAACTTCACAACAAATCTATGCGCTTTCACTGAGGCACTTGCAATTTCTGATTGCATTTTAACAAGTATTTCTGTCACTTTGCTCTAAAGATCAATCATAACACGGCTAACAACTTGGCGAGAGCAGGAGTTCTTCTGGGCAGAACTGTGGGGACAACGCTTCTGCCTCCACCCCTGTCTTTTGAGCATGGAAGAGCAAATCCTGTCTGCTTCCTACAAAGAATCTGAAATTACCCACGCTGGGGACTTGCATGAGAAATGAAAAGTTGGGACATGACCAGGAGCTGCCAATTTGGAAGACAGGGAGACAGAAATAGCTGCGAGGAGGTGCCTGTGTGCTCTGGAAATGCCATGTTGATCTGTTAGTGCCCCTTTCCTCCTTCCCGTGGTTCTTCAGAAAAGCAAAGGCCATTAGGATGATGGTGGCCTGGGCACTCAGCACAGCCAGGGCTGGACATGGGGATGTGCTGATGCGATAACCCTCTGCACAAGCTTTGTGCAGGTCTCTGGAAGGAGCTGGTGGGTCTGTTTTTTCAGTTCAGCATCTGTGCTCATCACCAGCTAGATTTCTCTTAACAAGAAGGGTTTGTTGGATCATACCTGATACCTGGCAGCTTTCCTGGAAGTCCATAAAAAGGGAACATTGTCACAGAGAAAAAAGCAAGCTTGAGAAAGCTCTTGTCAAAGCCCCAGCTTGCAGCCTGCATGCAAACATAGCTCCTCCTGTTGCTCTCTTGATCTGATCCATCTTCTCTTTCCATGGCTGCTTTTCCAGTCTGGAGCGCGCGGGTGTTGACTCCTCGGTGCTGGGAAAGCATCCCATGCCTTTGGGGTCTGAGGCTTTGGGCTGAGATGTCTTCATTGCTAGGGAGTTGGAAAGGATGTGTGCGTGGGCAGAGCTCAGGGCAGCACTGAAGTGTGGTGGGTGAATGGTGGCCATTGGTCACTTGTGTGCTAGTTGTAGACTCCCCGAGGGAGAAGCTCTTCTGTGTTGTCTGTAACCTTGCTCACCCAAAATCCCAGTGTATTTTTCAGTCCCATGTGCAGTGGATTCCTGGCACCCCTGGACACTTTCCTCGTTGGCCACTGCAGAGACTTTGCTCCTGGGGAGGCTGGGCCGGATGTCTCCATTGCCTACAACATGGCAGCCTGGAAGGGCAACCAGGACTTGTTGGGGACTGCCAGTCCTAGCTGCATGTGCCATACACTCTGCCTTGTGGTGCCTTTTAGCATCTGAGACGGGTTCCCAGTACTCCGATCCTCTTCGGTGTGGCCTATATCTGGGTGCTAAAGAGTCTTTTATTCCTTGGTGAAAGCTAAAGGAGTTGAAAGTGGGACCATTGATAGCCTGGGCATGTACTGAGGTGGGCAGAGCACACACCCCCTTTCTCCCACAGCTCCAGGGAGATGTGTTTCTGTCTTACGTTTCAGCTCATTGCCCATGAGCCTTGGCCCCTTCCCCGGGGTCTGGACTAGCAGACAATTAATACCTGCCCTCTAGTGCCTTCCTGTTTACTTAAAAAAAGGAGAGCTCAAGTGGTGGTGCCCCTGTGTGTTCCTCCCTTGGTTTGAGCAAGCACTGAGCCCTGGGTCAGTTGTTCCCTCTTAGCAGTGCAACCAGTCAGGGAGCAACCTCCTGGCGTTTCTGGAGCAAGGAGCCAGAGCCTCAAAATACCATTTGTGATGGAGACCGTGTGTGCATGTGAACCTTTGTCTGAACGAGTCTTTTGCTTCTAGTTGCTGCCAAGTGGTGGGGAACCAAAAGGATTGACTACGCACTCTACTGTCCCGATGCTCTGACGGCTTTCCCCACGGTGGCTTTGCCGCACCTCTTCCATGCGAGCTACTGGGAGTCCACAGATGTTGTCTCCTTCCTGCTGAGACAGGTATGGTCATCCTCCCTCCCCCAGTCTCCCTTGGGCTGAAAAATATTTTGGGCTCTTTGCTTTTTTCCACTGCACTTTCCATAACTCTCGTTGATACATAGAGGTGAAAAAATACCCTTTGCCACAGCAGATCCATTTTCTTTCCCTTCTTTTTGTTTCTCACCTGTGTTGTTAGTGGAGCTGTACCCACATAAACTTCACGGATGTGTGCTGTCACACCTGGTTAGTTTTGGTCTGGGTTTATCATCAGAGCAGGTTTCAGATGGGCTCACCAAGGAGCCATGGAGTGAGCCCAGGCCTGTTTCCTATCAGATCCGAGTGGTAAAAGTTGGTGGCATTTATTTCTTGAAGTGAGCTGTTCTCTGTGTGTGCGAGTTTGGATCTCGTGTCTGAAACTTAAAGGAAACTTCTCAATGTACAAATAAAAATAGCACCAAATACAATAAAACTAAAGGAGAAGTTTTGTATGAATTTGAGAGGAGTTGATAGACAGCTCGGTTCTCCATTTTGGTTTCTATGTTATTGTGGTCTCCTCTAGGAACTCAGACCATCGTCATTACCTTGGGATTTAGTCTTTGTTCCTCCAGTACAAAGCAGTTCTCCTGGGGCTAGGTAAATGGGGATTGCTGGTGTCTGGAGTCTGACATCTCAGATTTTAGCAACCTATGTTTGGCCTGAGATGTAAATCTACTGTTTAAAACATGTTTTTCCTAAAAATAAATATTTTTCCTTCAGTTCCTTGGGGATGAGGGGGAGTTACTTGCCTTACAGAGTATGAACCCCCCAAGGAACAGTACTTAGAGAATGGAATTGGAAGAAACAAAACTAAAAGCAACTCTGTGGATTGTGTTGCCCACTTTGGCGCTTGGGTTTGCTTTGTGTTAGCTCCGCTGTTAAGCCGTCGTCACTCTCTTCCAGCCTGCTCAGCTGCAGCTCTCAATTATTTATGACTCTGTTGGCAAACTTTCTTTCAGTGCTATCTTCCAAATAGTCTGGGAACCATAAACAACAGAGATGTCAGTGCTTGTGGCAGCTGAGCAGTAGCGATAATCCAGTGAGACCCTTTCTTCTCAGGCTGTATCTCGCCCAGCGAGACACCTCAGTGCTTGCACACACCTTGTTGGATCAGCTGCTGTGAAACCCCAGCCCTGCATCGAACTCAGCCTAATGGGCCTGAAGAGAGAGGCCCCTAATTGTGCATGAGTAGGAACAGTCACGACAGTCTCGTACAAAAAATGCTCCACTCAAGAAATAGCCAATTACTCGAGATTCAGCCCAAACCTGGGTCTGTAGCACAGCGTGAGGCTCCGTATCTTGCGACTTGAGGTACCTCTCTATCCATTCAAAGCCTGGGTAGTCTGGGACCCCTCTCCCCTGATGCCTGTCTCTACTCTCTTGTCTCTGTCTTGAGACCAGGATTTTTCTCGTTCCTTGTCTTCTTGCTGTCCTTCCAGAGCACCACGCCACTTCTTCCCCTAATAAGGGCTTGTTTCTGATCGCCTTTGAAAGTCGTCTCTGGACAAAATGTAAAAGTAAGCTGTTGAATAGTTTTAGCCTCCAAAGGCTTGTTAAAACAAGCCCAAATAGGACTCAAAATAGATTCCTGATTGAAATAATTTTCAGTAAAACTTGTTATTTTGTTTACCCTGGATTTCCATAAACTCCCTCGCCAGCAAGCTCATCCTCCCTGGAGACCTTTTTCCATTTCCCTGGAAGAAAAACAGCTTCAGCTCTGCAAAGCGAGCTGGCATGTGTCAGACCACCACAGTCTGGGTCAGCTGGAGAGCTGGTGACCACACATAATATGTTCAAGACCTTGTAAAAGAGCCTACATTTAAGATGCTCCTGAATTATTTTGGAGAGGGAGGGTCACTAGGGACTACTGCCAATTTCAGAGTTCTCCATGCAGGGTCACCTCTCACACCAGTCTTTGATGTGTCCCCTCACCTTTGAGCTCTGTGGTGTTATTCTCCCCTTTCCCTTCTAGAGCTTAAGAGCAGTCTAGGTAGGGTCTAATCCTGCTTCTGCATCCCTGCCTGCACCCTGGTGACAGGCAGGAATTGCCTCCAAAGGCTGGCTGGTGGGCATCACCTTTCTCCCTCTCTGATCCTCGCTGTCATGCAGTGACATCCCTCCAGCACAAAGTCCTTGAGCTCAGTCAACCTTGGAGACAAGGTCAGGATGGACAGACACCCTGGGCTCTGCCTCGTGTGTGGCTGAACCAGACCCCTGTGTGCCTCCGCTGGGGTCATATCAAAGGTTTTGTCTCCTTTCAAAATGAGAGGACAGGAGGGCAGGAGCAGTCCAAAATGTGTTTAAATAGAAATAAGAAATGAGCTGAAGGAACAGCACCTGTCAGCGTGAGGCTGGTCAGAGCAGCCTCAGCTGGATCTGTTACAGGAATGGCAGAAAATGTGCTTTTGAAGGAGAGGGGTCTCCCACAGACCGTGGGAAGAGACTAATGAACGCTTTGAAGAAGGGCAGATATCTAAGTGCAGAGCTCGTCCTGCTGCGTTTGAGTCAGTTTTGTATCTCCTGACATTCCAGCCGGGATTAAGTCAGCGCTGGCCAAAGGCTTTGCTAGTTCAGAAGAGACCACTTGTCCCTGCAATTACGGGAGCATCCAGTAAAACCTCTAAGCTGACAAGCCAAATGCCCAGCAGGAAAACTCGAGCTGCTTCTGTCCAGACATTGCCCTTACTCAGCGCTGGCTTGGGAGATGCAGAACAGGGTGGATGGGAAGAGGAGGGTCACTGTGCCAAGTGGCTGATGTGTCGGTGGGATCTGTCCTCCTGCAGGTGATGAGGCACGAGAACTCGAGTGTTCTGGAGCTGGATGGGAAGGAGGTGTCTGTTTTCACTCCCTCCAAGCCCCGTGAGAAGTGGCTCCGCAAGAGGACACATGTGAAGCTCCGGGTAAGGGTGTTTTGGGGCTGTGGTGGGTGGGGACACCCCCTGGGACCCCCCCCTCATGTAGAGGGATTTCGATTTGGGCTGCAAGAACAGCACTGAAGGCAGCCAACCAGTGTCTGTCCACAGCAGAGACAGAGGATCCCATGGCACTGCTGGTGTATATTAGTGATTATATCCTCCCCATGTGGTTGTGAAAGAGTAACTCAAAAAGGTACCAGCAAAGTCTGCTCTTGGCCTTGACTCTATGTAAAATGCAGAAAGTGTTGGCTGTGGGTCAGGGGAAGAGATGGAACGTCTTTCAAAGTCCAATAATCCAAGTTCTCTGCTCGGTAAATGCCCTTCGCTCCCAGTAAATGTCTCCAATTCCCGAAAGAGGGCAATTCTCTGCTAGAGCTGAAACAATGTCAGCAAATTTCTCTGGCAGCTGTTTGTATTGCCTCTTAAATCCAAAGTATAAGAGTTAATAGACAGTATCAGAATTGCACATACAAACTGCCATTGAAATTGGCTTTTCAGCCATGTACACTCGTATCTGCCCCATCAGTGCGAGGCACAGAGTCTCACCTCTGCCACAGGTCAAATTTTTTTCTAAAGCTGAGAGCTGTGGGTGGAATGGAGGGGGGGAATGGCACAGAGAAACCCACGCTCTGATTTGTCCCATTATATTTGGCATTTCCCTGTGAGGGTGTCCATCACTGCAAACTTTTTTTATTTCTTTTTTTTTATTCCCTTCTTGACTTGTGCAGAACGTCACAGCAAACCACAGGATAAATGACACCATCGCTAATGAAGATGGACCCCAAACCTTAACTGGAAGGTTTATGTATGGTCCATTAGATATGGTGACACTCACAGGAGAAAAGGTACTATGTCTGCTATGGGGGTTGCACACCGTGTGGTGAAAAGTTGAGGGGGACAGGGCCAGAGGTGGTTCTGGTCAGTGCTCCCTTGGTCCATGATGGGGTTTGCCACCTTTGCATCTTGGCCAGCTTCCCCTGCAGACTTGTGTGGTGCCTCCTACCAGGAACAGCATTCATCGTGGAGGTCTTCACCACTGAGGCTGGGTTTCATTCCAGCGTCCTGATGTTTGGGTACTTCTCAGCTCAGATCTGTGGAGTGCAGAGGCTGGAAACAGGACCCAGCCCTGCTGCTATCTGAAGGGGCTTGGGTAGAAGGTCCCCCTGCTTGGCCAGTTGTATTTGTCTGTGTCTGTTGCTGACCCAGCCTTGCTGTCTTCCCAGGTGGACATCCATATCATGACCCAGCCACCGTCAGGAGAGTGGGTTTACTTTGACACAGAGATCAGCAACAGCAGCGGCAGGATTTCTTATGTCATCCCTGAGAACCGGCGCCTGGGCATTGGCGTGTACCCCGTCAAGATGGTGGTCAGGTGAGGTACCTTGAGGTGCTGGGGCTTAGTTTGCAAGAGGGACAAAAGAGGAATTTGATGACTGTAGAATATGGCCCCTCCATAGACAGACAGCTCTGCATGTTGGGTGGGTTCAGGGCCTGGTTTGCCAGCAACCAGGGACAAAGCCATTTGTCAGCCTCTACAGCTGTAAGAAGAGGATCCACATTTTATTCTGACTGCTGCATCGTCAACACCGTGGCAATTGAGCTCCCGTTGCAGGAGCAGGTCTTCTGCGCCACAGACATATGGCATCGCAGTCATTGCAAAACTGCACAACTGAGCATCATTTAAAGACCATAAACTTGTCCTTGAGGGACAGAACTTTGTACTGGTGATAATTCACAGCCCAGGGGCTCCAGCTCAGCTCCAGTTGCTGGTGTTGAGCTCTGGAAGGGAAAGGAAGGGAACATTTTCTCAGCGGTGATCCCAGCAATGGTTTTCTGGAGGTAATGTTTTTAGTCACTGACTCCAGGGTACTATTTCCATCCCCACTTTAGCGCAGAGGCCCTTGTGCAGCGCCCATCACTGCTGTAACTGAGGGTCTAATTGCTGTCAGACCCATTGAGCCGGATCTGGGTGCTGCTTTGGGCTTGTGGTGCACTGCAGGACTCGGTGACACCTTCTGAATATTTTGATGCTTCTAAGCACCTGCATCCCTTTCAGGGGTGACCACACGTATGCAGACAGCTACATCACGGTCCTGCCGAAGGGGACGGAGTTCGTGGTGTTCAGCATCGACGGCTCCTTTGCAGCCAGTGTGTCCATCATGGGCAGCGACCCCAAAGTCCGCGCCGGAGCGGTCGACGTTGTAAGGTCAGCGGCAGGGGTTTGGGGCAGTCGCTCTGTTTCACCCTCGTGTCACTCTAGGTCTGCCATCCATTGACTTGTGTCTCTCCTTCTAGGCACTGGCAAGACCTCGGCTACCTCATTATCTATGTCACAGGCCGCCCCGACATGCAGAAGCAGAGGGTGGTAGCGTGGTTAGCACAGCACAACTTCCCCCATGGGATCGTCTCCTTCTGCGATGGGCTCGTTCACGACCCGCTGCGGCACAAGGCCAACTTCCTGAAATCCCTCATCACGGACGTAAGCCTGGGTCTGCTGAAATATGATCGTAGCACGGGTTTAGATTGCTCCTCGTCCAATTGCCCCTGTCAGCACCAGTCTCTTGGCAGCGATGTGACCCGCAGTGGAAGATTAATCTGTTCATTTTATTTTCATCCTTTTATTGCTCTACAAAAGTGTCTACACTGTTAAATTGTGTCATCTCTGCTCTGCTCCATTTCATCACTGGTCCTTCCAGCACCAGATGCCTAATGGAACAGAGGCAGCAGTGCCTACATTCCCCACACGTGCACCTTTTTCACCTCTTTGGTGGCTTCCTGGCTGCCCGTGGTGTAACCACAGGTGTCCGAGAGGACATGGAGCTGCTGCCAAAATGGCCTTGCACCACCCAGCCTTGATGGGAGACTCCATAGAGTGTTTTCCCAAATGTTTGGTCCCAGAGATGTCTTAATGTCACTCAGCCCAGAGCCTCAGAAAAGCTCCAGATAAAACAAGGTTTTCTCTGTCTGGCAAGTGAAGGAACTTCCAGGTGTCCTGAGCATTTGGGCCCTGCCTTGAATAGCAGGAAAAGCCCCTCATAATAACTCTCTTGGGCTCTGTTTTTGGCCTGAGTCACAGAGGTGGGAGCAGCTGGCCCTTACTCGCTGCCTGCTCTCCCTTGTCCTCCAGAGAACAAGTTTGTGACCAGGGTAAGACCTGTCCCTTCCATCTCCCTGGCCTGCTTGCGGCTCCGGGGACAAAGCTGGCCGGTCTGTGGTGGCACCAGTGTCTGCACCTCCCCTGCCAGCCCCTGCCTCAGCTCACTAAGGAAAGGGTTGGCCAGGAGCTGCTGTCTGCTTGGAGCGGAGGCAGACGAATCCCTGAAAAAGCAGAAGTATTTTGCTGCCTGTCCCTTCTCCCTCTGCCCAGCAGAGTTGAACAGCAGAATCACATGCACCAGCACGGCCGGTGGAGGGGAACGCTCCCCGCTAATGATTACTGCACTGGGGGGTTGCAAACAGCTCCTCTCCCCCAGTGACAAGCAGACGGTGAAGTGTGCGACGTCCCTGCCCCCTGCAGACCTCAAGGAAAGGCTGTGGGTCAGCAAGCGGAGAGCTGCTTTCATATTGCTGTTACTCCTCTTGTTCTGGCCTGTAAACATCCCCAGCTCTGTTAATTAGCACTTTGCACAGCGGTGCATTATCCAGCTGGGAACTTACATAAGTTATTGACCTGACATTCCCACAAATGCTATTTAAAATTTAAAAAAAAAAACAACAACCCTGCCTGTTGAGCATGGGGCGCCCATATGTTCTGACCGCGTGTTGCTTTCTCTCCCCACAGCTCCACATGAGGATCCATGCAGCGTATGGGTCTACAAAGGACATCTCTGTGTACAGCTCCATCAGCCTCCCACCCACGCACATCTACATCGTTGGCCGGCCCACCAAGAAGCTGCAGAGCCAGTGTCAGGTAGGAGCCAGCTTGTCTGAGCCCTAGAAGTGCTGCCAAGGGCTTCCCATGGGAGGGTGATGGGAATTTGGTCATCTTAAGGCTGGTGACTGAGCTAGCATTTGCCAAGAGGACAAGGACTGTCCCACAGACCAGGACCCATCACATCTCTCTGACTGGTTCCATGTCTTGTATGTCACCCCAGAGAACCTGGCACAGCGAACCCGTCTGGCTGCCAGTGGCTATCAGGGAAACATGTCATAGAATCATAGAATCGTCTAGGTTGGAAGAGACCCTTGGGATCATCGAGTCCAACCATCTACCTACTCTACAAAGTCCTCCCCTACACCATATCCCTCAGCACCACATCTAAACATCTCTTAAACACATCCAGGGATGGTGACTCAACCACCTCCCTGGGCAGCCTATTCCAATGCCCGACCACTCTTTCTGTGAAGAATTCTTTCCTAATGTTCAGTCTAAACCTACCCTGTTGGAGCTTGAAGCCATTCCCTCTTAATGCCCTCATCCCTCTTGTCTCGCAGTTCATCACGGAGGGGTACGCTGCCCACCTGGCCCAGCTGGAGTACAACCACCGCTCGCGCCCCGCCAAGAACACCACCCGCATGGCGCTGCGGAAGGGCAGCTTCGGGCTGCCCAGCCAGACCGAGTTCCTGCGCAAGAGGAATCACCTGCTGCGGACCATCTCCTCCCAGCCTCCGGCCACCAGCGGCGGCGCCGGCCACCGCCCCGAGCGCACCCAGAGCCAGTCCGACAGCGACAAGGAGAGGGACAGGGAACGCAGCCAAAGGAGCATGAGCATCGCCACGGGGTGCTGGGGCCGGAGCGCAGCATCCCGGCTGGAGTCTGGCCTCTTGGGGCAGAAGTAGCCAGATCAGAGCCAGCGACTGTCGGCTGCAGCCACTGGAGGAGAAAGCAAAAGGAAAAGAGGGACGAGGCCGGCGTTACGGGCTGGAAGGGTAAATATGGTGCTACTCTAATAACATCATGGTATTCTGGGAAGAGACGGGATGTTTCCCACGCAGAACGTGCAGGCCTTGCAGCGAGAGCGTCAGGTTTGTGCAGCATGAACCCAAGGAACAGCTGGAAATTGGGGGGCAAAAGTCTCCAGGTCAAGATCGCGCTCTCTCCTGCCTCCTTCTCTTATCCAGGTTTAGTGACTGTAAATACGTGCCTCCTCGCCTTGTTAGCCATTGCTCCGATACGCGTGACCGAGAGCTGTCCTCAGAGCCACAGGAACAGGGGATGAGGCTGGGGGAACTTGTTCTTGGTTGTCCCAGGAGTCAGACGGAGGTGCTCTGCCGGTGCTGGCACAGGGTGGGTTTGGGGGTCGATCAGCACGCTGTTTCCCCGGCATAGACAGCCCCAAGCGAGGGATTTATCGTGGGCTGTGCCAGGCAGAGCAACCGAGAGCTTTACCTGGTCAAAGAGCTTCAAGTTCAGCCACTTTCTCAAGGAGTACGTGCAGTGGCAAAGCGTAAAGATGTCTTGATGCTGTTGGTAGAGGCAGAATGTCGGCAGATTCACGCCCAAGGAAGTGGGGTCGTTATTGTTATTACTGTTATTTTTTAAAGAGAACTTTTAGAAGCCGATGGAATTTAATGCGTTGACCTATTAAAAGAGGAATACAAGCTATTTGTTTGAGCTGTTACAAACCTCAGACACTTAATTTGCTGTTAAAGTCTCCAAATATTCTCACTATATATTATTTCCAAAAGTAACCACCGTATATTTGGAAGCAGCTGAAGGCACTCAGCAGCTAGATTGCATTGCAGTTCTTCTCATCCAAATGCAGGGTCTGACTCTCTCAACACCCACCTCTGAGACGTTTTCTTCTTCCCAGGTTCTCTCCAAGTTCAGTAGCAGCTTTCATGGGAACTAGACTCGCTTCTTTTACCTGTAGTTACTGAACTGTAAAACCTCATTGTTTTTTGCACTGATGATTTTTAGAATGGAAACCTGTTACCATCTCATGTAGCTACACCTAACTGTTTGTAGTGCATGACAAATATTGCTAAGCCAAGGTGTGTGTGTGTATATATATACATATATGCATATACATATGCACACACACGTATATATATGTATATGTATATAGTTAAAAAAAAAAAAATCTGTGCAGAAGTTTTTCCAGCAGTAAGGAGACTGTAAGGAAGTGTGCCAACCATGTCAGGCAAGCTTAAGAAAAAAGGCCATATCTTAATTTTCCTGGTGTGTTTCTCAGTGGATGTGCCTGAGCGGGTGGTTTGTGCGCTGCTGGAGCGAGCCGGGGCTGGGTGGGCGGCAGAGGGGAGCGCAGGGCGAAGCGCTGGCCGCTGGTGTCCCCGGTGACACCCAGAGGCGTGCGGTGCGGGAGCAGGAGCGCATCGCTCTGCAGCAGCGAGGGAGAACAGTGCCTAGAGCCAGGGCTTGCCAAAAAGCCCCTCGGTCCTGTCCCTCCCGGGTCGGCCCCGGCGCAGGACCCGCTTCCCTCCTTGCACACACCACCCAGGGCGGAGGGGCGTCCACCCCGGGGGCTCTGGGGTGCCCATTTACAGGCTCCAGTTGGCCTCTTCACGTGGAGATTTTATAGTCCTACGAGCTCCCCGACTAGGTGTAACCCTGCTTTCCCCCACCACACTTTCCTGTCTTTATATCACTTTCTACTTACGAGGATCTTATTTATAACAACGAATTTTTTAGACTGGCTGCTTCATTTTATTAACTGTTTGAATATGAAGTACAGGACGGCCGCACTGAGACACACAGCACTGTGAACACTGCTCTGCTAATTGGCTCTGGGCCACGGTAGGCAAATCTTAACTCCTCAGACATCCAAGGTAGATCTCACGTGTCCGTGGCGCTGGAGGGTGGGAGCGGAGGCAGAGGAGGGACAGTGCGGAGCTGCCACCGGCTTCCGAGCCAGAGGAGCGCTCGAACCCAACTGCCCGCCTGCCGCCCAGTGCATCTCCCACGTCTTGCAGCCTGACTGCAAAATGTTTAACCACTTCTCTTTGGTAATTCTTCAATTACAGAATGTATCTATCTGATGACTTTTGTTACCGAAAACTGACTTCCCTTTCTGCCGACTCAGCTTAGCTCTCTCTCCGAATGTACATCCAGAGCTTACTGGGTTTAAAACCAATGTGAATTGTCCCAGCTTTTCGCTAGTCGAATGTTATATCAAACAGATGCCATCTGAGTAGGAAGCCAAGCCACAATCCATCCTGTGAAGTCACCAAACCACGTCACGAAATAATTTCTGCAAATTTGGATATGGCCTTTGCAAAACTCAACTTTCCTCCAAGCCCACAACCAAGGCATGATCTGTACATTTTTCCAATGCTGACAAGATGTTCACATTTTCTTATGTGTAGATAGTGTAAAACAGAGGCGAATGTAAATGTTCAACATAAAAAGTGGATATATAAAATTGAAAGTTATTTATTTATGTAGAGGGAAAAAATGTCTGGAGGGACTGGAACCTTCAGGGTTTATTAATATTTAAAAATGTAGCTTTTTGTTTCAGGCATTATGTACAAAGCAATTATTTTATGGACCAAGTCTAATGTAACTGTCAATGAATGCAGAAGTGCAATATTATACTCACCTCTCCATCACTTCATGTTTTAATCAGCTACTAACCAGTTAGACTGACAATCACAGCACCTCCGTCCTCATCATTTGTTGAGCTTCTTGAAACTTGCCCGGGTCCTTTCCCTGGCCCCCCCCATCTGTTGCCATTGTACGGATCCAACACGGTGAAGCAATTGTAGAGCAGGACCTTTATTGCTGCAATAATACCAGATGAGGTGGGTGTAGTTACCAGGAAATATGCCAATAAGTGTTTTTTTTTTCTCCACCGATTCAGTCCATCGTAGCCTACATCAATCTATCCTCAGCCGCCCCCATCTGGCACTCATCTATCTGAAGCAAAGATCAACGTGCTACTCACTCAAAGAACAATAGCAATAGTTTAACTCTGTGTTTATAACCTGTTTGTTCCGAGCTGTTTTGGAGAGCGATGCATGTGACCCGATGCCTTTCCACGTGTACGGAAGAGGATCCGTTTGGATGCGGTGAGGGAAAGATGAATGTATATTCCATCCTTACTAAAGGGGCACTGTCAGGTTACAGACCTAATTTATCTTTATTACAAGTAACTTGTTTGCTTCAAAATGAAAAAATATACGAAGTTTCTTGTACTCTTCCCTATCGCCGTTGTCTGGGCAGCCATCGGTGCGACCGGCGAGTCGCGCTGCAGCCCACGTCCCCTTCTCGCACAGTAGCACAACGCGGCCCGCGCTGCGCAGGCTGCCTCACTTTTTTTTTTTCCAAATTGTTTCCATGGGAATCAAACTCTGCCGTGGAGCTGAGATTTTTTTTATAAAAAGCAGCTTTTTGTATTACTGCGCCATTGGGCTAGACTTTCTACCTGACGCTGTCCCTTTAAAGTCTTTTAAAAACGAAGAGGAGCCTGTGCATTCCCTCCGAGTTGTTTTTCCTGGGTTTGCTAGATCACTCGGTCAGATGAGGCGAAATTCTAATACCAAAAAACGTTTACAGTGTCCGACACGCGAGCCGAGAGCAGTAACTAGCCAAAGGGTTACTAACAAACTCCCGCTCCGCCAGCAGCCGCCGTGCTTGCTGTAGCAGCCCCTTCTTCAGGTATTGCCACCGTTTGCTGCATTTCCTGTTAGTTCTAGAAGCCTTACGGTCCCCTCCCTGTCCTCGGCACCCTCTCTCTCTCTGCCTGTTGATACCCTCGACTGTCAATTTTATATTCCAACGATGTTAGTTATATTTTATTTATAAAAAATTGCTTTAGGGGTACCAGACGTGTGTGTGGGGAACCACCGGAGGGCATGCCCGAGGGCGCCGGCAGCCCCCTGTGTGTACAGCACCGTGCCGATGACTTGCTTGTGTGTGACAAACCTTCTGTACAACTTCCTTCTCCTCCTTGCTGTTAGTGCATCGTTCCAACGCCTGGGTGTGCTTTGTGTACAGTATCATTGTGAGTTACACAGATTAAAGAAATGGGAAGGCTCTTCTCTGTCTGCTTTTTTTTTTTTTTTTTCGGGGGGGAGACTCTAGAAACAAAATCACAGACCCCAAGACAGGAGCAGGCGCCAGTTTAATGGGGTTACAGCGATGACCAGAACATGGAAACCCTCCGTGCAGATCACTCCTGCAGAACCTGTTTGTCCTTTAACCCATTTGTCCTTTTTTTATTTTTTTTTTTTTAACAGTCTGTAGATGTGTGGACTTTGCAGTGGGGGAAAGGCCAGCTCTTTGCTTCACAGCAGCCATGGGCACGGGCCCCACCACGAGAAGCCCAGAGCCCTGACACTGCCTGGGGCCTGTGCTGCAGGGAAGGGACACCAGTCACATGCAGGAACAGACAGGAAGGCAAAGCCACTCTTCTGCAAAGCACACCTGCGGGCATCCCAGTGCCATGTGCCTGGCCTGTGCCCCCCAGCACCACCCCATGAGACAAAGCTGCAAAAAGGGAGAGTAAAGCCCCTGGGAACCAGCAGAGGGTGGCACTGGGAGGCACAGAGGAGAGCTGCAGCCTCAGCAGAGCCACGGCTGCTCCTCTCTGAGCGGGCTGGTGACTGAGAAGGGCCGAGGAGCCTGCAGCACCAGGTAAACACGGGACACGCAGATCCAGCAAGGAAGGGGCCAAGAGCAGCCCCTGAAGGGAAGAAGTGGCCGCCAGCTGCATACCCTGGCCTGGCCACAGTGTTGGCTTCTACCCACTAGAGCCCAGAGCTGAGGGGCAGCAGCACCTCTAGGTGCTCGGGGCCAGCGAGCCTGTCCCCTGGGTGCTGCTGAGCTCCTCCAGCCCTGGAAGGGGCAGCGGGGTAAGCAGGGCCAAGTGCATTACGGCCATGCTGGCCCCAGTCAGGAGAGGGAGGGGAGAAGCTGTCTGCTGGGAGATGAACCATTAATGTCACTTTCCTTCCCAGTTGGTAACTTACAGAGCGGCTGGAAACTGCCCCTGGGGAAGCATCCTGACGCGGTGCCGTCTGTGTGATCCAGAGACAGAGGCTCACATCTGGGCTGCTGCTGACAGC
>JAHREE010000285.1:6594517-6614787 GCA_033628505.1 Tringa tobata
CTCCCCTCTCTAGCTTTTTATCCCGCCTGCCCAACCCTGGAGCCGCTCCTCAGCCCCAGGTGCCGCTTTGCTTTCGGGTGGCCGCAGAGGTGGCTGCGGTCAGGCAGGCCGGAGCGTGGCCGACACGCAGGGCATCCTTTTGGGCCATGCCTTGCGCACCGTGCACCGTCACCAGCTGCTGGGCCAGCACAAATCCCGGGATCGGGTACCTCCCTCGTGCCGACGTGCGGCACCTCTGGGCACGGCACGGGAGCAGGTGAGCGGCTCGCTCCGTTTAAAAGAAATCGAGCTTTTCGCCCTTTTCTGCGTCAATTCAAATCCAGCCCCGCCATCGCCGTCACCCGTCAGACCCCACGGGTGACAGCGAAGGTGGCATCCCGCCCCGGAGCCTCCCTCTCCCGTTGGGACGCAGCTCTGGGTTTCCCACCCACTTTTTTAATTTCCTCTTGGGGTTTTTGGCGTGTCGCTGAATTGCACGCTGGCAGCGCAGCGGGTTTAGTGGGTTACCCCAAATTAACATTCAAGAGGGCCGGGGACAGCAAGGTGTGACAGGCTGTTGTACCTGTGATTTGTTCTTCTTTTGGTGAGGGGAGGGTCTCTTACAAAGCAGAGATGCTGTCCTTTCTGCTTTCCTGCGGGTTTGTGTGCTCGGTTTCAGCTTTGTCCAGGGGAAGGTGAGGAGGGACTCTCAGGTCACCGATGTCCGAGTTTAACACCGACACGGCTCCGTAGCGCAGGACACGTGGGCTGCTCACATGTCCCAGTGTCGCCCAGCTGCTGGGCACCTCACAGCCCCGCAGCCACCACAGCAAGGGGGGGATGAAGATTCCCACCGAGATGTGCAGATTTCTGCTGAGGGATTCAGGATGGGTGGAGGCATTCGGGAGCAAAGTTTGTCTTCATTTGTGGGTTCTCATTTTATGAAATGTCTCGGAGCATACACAGCAGGGGAGGAGGGAGTAGATAGCGGTGTCTGGGATCAGGACGTGCTGGCACAGTTGTCCCCCTATCCAGCTTCCCTTTCCCCACCGTGTCCCCAGGGCAAATAACAATTCTGTCCCCTTCTTCTTGCCCTGCAGCTGAGGCCAACACGACCATGTCCTCCCTGTACTAGGGCTGCCCCCCACAGCCTTGGTGACACCCCAGACCGGCAGCGAGGATGCGTGCCTGGAAGGCGGTGGCCAGCACGCTGGCGCTCAGCGGGGCCGATGTGGTGGTCACCACCCTGCTCTACACCCACGGCCGGGGTGGCCGGGACATCCTGCAGGACCTGCGGCACTTCAACATCTTCAACTCGCTGCTGGACATCTGGGGGGGCTGCCTCTACCGCAGCTGTGTCCTGCTGGGGGCTGCCATCGGGGTGGCCACCAACACGGCTTATGGCCCCCGGCGCCTCAGGGCATCGCGGACCTTCATCGCCATCGTCTGCCTCCTCATGGGCATCTACATGATGGTGAAGTTGCTGCTCTATTCGGAGGTGCGGAGGACCATCAGGGACCCCTGGTTCTGGGGGCTCTTTGCCTGGACCTACGTGGCGCTGGCGGCCACCTTTGGGCTGTGGCAGCTGCTGGCCTGTGTCACCTCCTCCCGTGAGGCGCTGGGGCCTGGCTCTGAGTCCCGCGCTGAGGCAGAGGAGAGCTGCGATGGCGGTGCCCCGCGGGACAAGCGGGAGGAGGCGGCGGGTCCCACCATCCATAAGCTGCTGTCCTACACCAAGCCCGACGCCATCTTCCTGGGCATCGCCTCCTTCTTCCTCCTCGTGGCCGCACTGGGTGAGCGAAGGGACCTGGAAGGGCCATGGTGTTCTACTATCCTCACCAGGAGGGCAGGAGCCATGGCCGGGGGGGTACTTGGCAGCACCCCAGGCTTGTTTTTTGGGGGGTGCTGGGTGGCACATCCTGCATGGGGTGGGTAAAAAAATGCAGTCAGGCAAAAAACGTGCAATAGGGGTAAAATACCCCAGGGAAATTAAACATCTCCATGTGGGCTGTACCTCCTGAGACATTTCAGCCATGGCCGAGTATCTCCATGGTGGGGATTGGGTTGTCCATGGGCCCTCACTGTTGAAAATACAGGTCCTGTGCGGTGAGGCTGAAACCCCTTGTCCTGTGCTTGTCTGGCAGGAGAGACCTTCCTGCCCTACTACACGGGGCTGGCCATCGATGGCATCGTGGTGCAGAAGAGCATGGACCGCTTCTCCACGGCGGTGCTGGTCATGTCGCTGCTCGCCATAGGAAGGTAATCGCAGGGGCTGCTTTTGGCCCCTGAGGATGAGTTTGGGAGTTTTCCCGCAGGAGCTCGCGGTGGCAGTGGGCACGGGCTGTCTTACCTGCAGTCGCTCTGCTGGGTTCCTGCCAGACCCCAGGGATGTGCTTTGATTTCTCTGCACTGTCACAGCGCAGAGAGGCCGTGGTGGCACTCACGAGGCCATTGCGTAGCTCTCCGCATCCATCTGCTGCTGGTGGGGGAGCAGGAGCAGACACAGGGAATGGGCTCCCCGGGGAATGCTGTCCCAGCAGTGCTACGTCCCCTCCTGAAGCTTGGCACTACTGGGGTTAGGACCAGCCATCCCCGTGCTGGTAGTGCCCAGAAGAGCTATGGGCTGGATTAGCCATTCCTTCCCGGGGTGGAAAGTGGTACCAGCACAGCATTGCCCAGGCCCGGGCATGGGGGTGTTTGTGTTGCTGAGGAGCGGGTTTCGTGTCCATTGGTCTATAACGTTTCTTATCTGCAATTAGCTCATTTGCCGCAGGTATCCGGGGCGGCGTTTTTACGCTCATATTTGCAAGACTGAACATTCGCCTTCGCAACTGCCTCTTCAGGTCGCTGGTGTCTCAGGAGATGAGTTTCTTTGATGAGAATCGCACAGGTTGGTTCTTCTTTCCCCTGGATTTGTCCTAATATCCCTATCCCATCCTGGTATTTTTTTCCCCTTGGTTTGCCCTACCGTAGCTGATTTGGGGCAGCCACAGACGGCACCCAAGTGCTCGTGTTTAGAAACAGGGGTAGAAAGCTCTTCCCTTTCGAGTGCTTCCCACCGTGGGGTTGGGACAGGGTTGCCCAGCCCTCTGGGGATGTCCCATTGCCACTGATCAGCCTGACATTCAGCAGTCCCAGGGCTGACGTGCTCATCTCCGGTCATCCCCAAAACACCTCCTTTCCTCCTCCTCTGCTTGCTGATCAGCCAGTCTCCAGCTCTGCTCCAGGGATGAGAAATCTCAGATGTGTGCAGCTTGCCGGGCATGCTTGTGGCTTTCTCTGCTTGCCATTCAGTCCTGTCACAGTCTGTGCCACTCTGGTGTGGTCCCAGCCTGCTGTAACTTCTTCCACATTTAATTTCTTCTCGGCGGTATTTTTAGTTTTGAGGCTGTTGCCATATTTAGCAATCACTGCACAATGCCCTGGTAGCTGAGGACACCAGAGATGTTATTGTAAGTGGGATACGAGTAACCCTGGACTTATACAAAAGCATGGGAATTCAGCTGGGCTCAAGCACCGGCCAAGTATTTAGGAATTCAGGGTGATGTTTGCTGGCTGTAACGTTCAGCTGGACCCAGGTTCTCAGGGCCACGTGGGTCGACGGAACCCAAACAGTGTAAGGTGCTGTGACAGTCCCCTTCGCTGTCCTGCAGCCATCCGTGGTGACCCAGGGCTGTAGCCTGTGCCTTCAGGTGCATTTCATGTCCCTTTTACATGCAGCAACTCGAGCCCCTCTGTTTTGCTTCACATCTGCAGTGGTGGAGAGTCACCCCCTTCCATGCCACCTTTCAGACCCCCAGCGAGCGGCTGCGTTTATTGGGGAGCTCCATTTGGCCCCTGGCATGAGACATGGGATGCAGCTAGGCAGTGACCTGCTGTGGTGACATGTCCCTGCTCTCCCCTTCCCCAATCCCTCATTGCTGCAGGGGATGTCATCTCCCGCCTGACATCGGACACAACCATCGTGAGCGACCTGGTGTCCCAGAACATCAACATCTTCCTGCGCAACGTGGTGAAGGCTACAGGGGTGATCTTCTTCATGTTCAGCCTCTCTTGGAAGCTCTCGCTCGTCACCTTCATGGGCTTCCCCATCATCATGCTGGTCTCTGATGTCTATGGGAAGTACTACAAGGTAAGCAGGAGCGGCTGGCATGGCCATGGTGTGCCACAACGCTGGGCTGTTCCCTTTCTGAAGCCATCGTGGAGATTCTGGGTGGCCTTGGAGCTGGTGGGACCGATGCTTGGGTGCTTTGCTGCTGGCATCGGGGGCAGAAAAGCAGTATTAAACCTGTATGGGCAGATGGGCTTAGCCTCGGCTCTTGCCTTGCTTCATGCTCAGGAGTGGAAGCATCTCAGGTCTGACAGGAGAGGGAGCTTGGCTGTGGGATGTCACGTATGTGCCTGCCTGTCCTCATGCAAACTGTCCTTTCCCTTTGGAGTGACTCGGATGGGGGTTAAACCCAGTACTGAGCTTCTTCCCTCTGCCTGGGGCTCGCGTGGGTGAAGGGCCATGCCCTGCAGCTAATACCATGTCCTATGGACCATATGAGTCCTGCACTTCTGCTCCCCACTTCAGTTATTGGAGCTTTCCACTGTGTCAGGGACACGGTGTGCACGGGTCCTGCTGAAGCTGGGTCCTTGGGCGCTGCCTCCCCTGGCCATGGCTCCTCCTGCAAGTCAGGCGTTTGTGGGAGGAGTGGGGCTGCCCTTGGTCTCCAGACCTGCCCCTGACTTGAGAACTCCTGGAAGGGCTCCTGGGCCAGGCTGACCCTGTCTGATCAGGGCACCGGGAACAGCAGCTCCGCCACAGGCTTCCCAAGTGGCCCTGGGCACAGCACTTCACCTCCTGCAGCCCAGATCCCTCCGTGGGAACAGCACAATGAAACCATTCCCCTCCTGGCACAGGGTCCCAGGCTGTCCTGATGTGTGGGATACATCCCAGCGCTCAGCCTTGTTGCCTGTTGCCTTGGAAAATGTCACTGTGCCTTCTTTTCCCAAGCCCAGGGTGTGCGGGGAGAGGTGCCATGGGCAGCCCGGCACCTGCTGAGCCCCCTCTGCCTCCCCCTGCTCCCCGCAGAAGCTCTCCAAGGATGTGCAGAACGCCCTGGCCAAGGCCAACAACACCGCTGAGGAGACCATCTCCGCCATGAAGACCGTCCGCAGTTTTGCCAACGAGGAGGCGGAGGCGAACGTCTACTGGCAGAAGCTGCAGCAGGTGTACAAACTCAACAAGCGGGAGGCCATGGCTTATACCTACTACGTCTGGTCCAGCGGGGTAGGTGGCCAGCACCAGGGCTTCCCTTCGCGGGGCTGGGGACAGGCAAGGGGACATTGCTTCAGACCCCAAAATGCACGTGGGGCGATGCACGTGCTTCTCCTCTACTTCCATGGAGCTTTGCAGGGCAAGCCCAGCCTTGATCTCTGCTGCCAGTAACCCTCCGTCTCTTGATTATTAATTTGTTTCACTCATGGAATCATACAATGGTTAGAGTTGGAAGGGACATTAAAGATCATCAAGCTCCAGCCCCCCTGCCATGGGCAGGGGCACCTCCACTAGGGCAGGTTGCTCAAAGCCCCATCCAGCCTGGCCTTAAACACTTCCAGGGATGGGGCATCCACAGCTTTCCTGGGCAACCCATTCCAGTGCCTCACCACCCTCACAGTAAAGAATTTCTTTCTGGTTATCTCATCTAAGTCTCCCCTCTTCCAATTTAAAAATATATTCATCCAAAAAAAATGTATTCCGTTCCCCCAGCGCTGCATCGTGTCACTGAGCAGTCTGTTTTCTCTATTGCAAATAAGAATATAATTGATAAGCGCTCAAGGTCGTGGAAAACCCCGTGTTTCCGTGCTGCTGCATTGCGTGCCTGTGCCAGCTCATCTCCGGGGCTCCGGCTGGGAAACAGCCGCGGTGTTGGTTGAGCTTCTGCTCAGAAACAGAGATTTTCTGCGTGTGGGTGGTGGCAGAGGGAGGCTGCTGGGGTTTGGGTTTTCTTGCCTGTTTTTTGGTTGGTTGTTTTTTTTTTTTCAAAATGCTTTTTCATCATTCAAGACCAGATGGTTTGGGACTTCTCCTGCATTGGCTGGTAACTAAGACGGTGCAAAACCTTCACATGAGGGTGCCCTTATCTCTGCACATTCAAGGATCTAAGTAGCCTCTGGTGAAGGGTTTGTAAATTATGGTGCCCTCGTGCAGCTGTGGGAGACTTTATGGCTTCCCAAGTCTGGAAACAAAATCACAGCATTTTTAACATTGTTCCTGAGCTCCCAGGTGAAGCCCGAGCATTAACTGGGTCGGCACAGATCCCAATGAGTTAAAGAAGGCAAAAACCCTCTAAAACTGCTCCTGCTGGGGCTCACGTAGAAAGAAACTGATGGATTTAGCACAGTCCTGGTAGAGTCTTTGTTGGAGGGAAGGCAGGATCTTAAGGTCAGATTGTGGCAGAGCAATAGAAGAGGATTTTTATTTTTTTTTTCTCCAGTATTTTTGTCTGTGTGAATTTACAGCCTGTCCCACAGATGTCCCACTGCAGAGCACCAGGGCATTGCTGCTTTTCTGAGCACTCAGGCAGCGTGGAACAAAACTGGCTGAATAAAGGCAGGGGCTGGTATTTGTCATACCAGAGCTGATCTGTCTCCTTTCCGGAGTAGGTGGTACCCCCACACTGATTTCAGGCAAGAGTTGAGGTTATGCTTCAGGGACTTGTACATGCAAGGAGGATTTTTTGTATTAACTCTTGGCTTGATTTTGTGCTCTAAATTAAAATGTGTCACACTCATATAACAGAAAGTTTATTTTAGTGGGGAGGTGACTGCCCGCGATAATTTGAGCATAGATTATTACACTTGAGGATGTTAGTCCAAGAGAAAAATTCATGAGATGCTCCATTATTTCAGATAAATTCTCCCTCCTTTGCTGTTGCCCCTCTGGACTTCTATTTTGTTGGAGGATGCCAGCCCAGCTCCTTAAGTCAGTCTGTGTACTTGAGTTGTTTTTCCCTTCTCATATCCATGCTCGCTGCTAGGGCTGTCTGCTGTGTGCTCTCAGGGATGCTCAGCTCAGGGCTTAAAGAATAAATGTCAGCACATGAATTGTGGGCTATATGTGAGTAATTACAAATGCACCAAATATCAGTTGTTGTCCTTTCTGATTTTGGGGTGTTTTCTTGCTTTCAGCTGACCCTCCTGGTGGTCCAGGTCAGCATCCTTTACTACGGTGGGCACCTCGTGATCTCAGGGCAAATGACAAGTGGAAATCTCATATCCTTCATCATTTACGAGTTCGTTTTAGGAGACTGTATGGAGGTGAGTCTGTTTTATCCCTCTGGGCTACCCCATATCAAGATGATATTTGTCTTCTAGAAGGCCCCAGGGCAGTCGCAGGGCTGGATCCAGTCTTAACTTCCCTGCAATGCGTTTCCTTGACGCTGCGGCTTCACCCACCGGTGGGGTGATTCTACCCCCTGCTCCCCGCTCCCCTCCTGCTGTGGCCTCACAACCTGAACGTACCCAAAGCAGCTTCTCCCCTGCTCAGGCAATTGGAACCAAAGGGGTCAGGCTGGCCCCGCTGAAGGGCAGAGTCCTGGCTGTCTCCCAAGCACGATTCCTGGCGTGAAGGATGCAGGGATTACGAAGCTGCCTGTTAAATTTCAGGCTTCATTAAAAACTTAATTATATTACTTCTTTTTTTTTTTTTTTTTCCCCTGGAATAGGCTGCAAGCTGCTGCGTTGGCAGCGCGTTAGCAAGATGGGATTGTGGGTGGGATGGTAGAGCCCACCCAGGGCTGCCTTTCCCTTGCGAAGGCGTGAGCTTGGCTAATCGAGGCAGAAATGATCAAGTTGAGGTTTCCTTGCAGCCAAGTGTGGTTTCGGCAGCGCTTCAGCCTTTGTGCAGTGGCAGAACAGAGCTGGAGGCAGCGTGCCCGGCTCTTACCATCTGTTCAGATGACTTGCAGGCTCTGGTGGTGTTTCCAGGCTGCGGTTTTGGTGTGAGTTTGGTTTGGTTTGGGTTTTTTTTGTCCCAGGGGCAGTTGCAGTAGAAGCTGCTCTGCAGCTCTGGGCTTAATATTGAAAAGAGCCAACGTGATGGGGGGTTATTCCAGGGAAGCTGGTGTCAGGGTGCAGCAGCTGTAGCTGGGAAAATCCACTGGGACCACATCCCAGCAGGGAACAGCCATATCAGCTGCCAAACAGTTGCCCTGAAAGGTCCAGTCTGGAGCTGCTCTGCCTTTGAGACGTGTGTGCCAGGGAACGAGCTGTCTGCCCTTGGGGCTGGTGCAATGTGGTGCTTTGCATGGACTTAGCTCAACCATTGTGTTGGGGAGCTGCTGGTCTTGAGCAACGAGAGAAAGGTGGAGGATTCTGGTAGAAGCTCAGGTCATCTATCTCCTGGCACATGTTTTCTCTTCCCAATCCATTTGTGTCCTTCTTCTGTTCCCATCTGGGCCTACCCATCCACAAACCCCTTTAGATGCCCTTTCCCTGGAAATGTCTGTATTCCCCCTCCGTACACTGCACAGGGGGGAAAAAGCTTTCTTTTTCTGTGTCTGATGACTGTAGTTAATGATGTCAGATGATAGACTTGAGAATGCTTCAACCATTCTCCTTACAAGTCACACCAACTGCCTTTTCCATCGCATGGGAAGGTCTCATCATTGCCTCTTCCCTTCCAGTCCGTCGGCTCCGTCTACAGCGGCCTGATGCAGGGAGTGGGAGCTGCCGAGAAGGTGTTCGAGTTCATCGACCGCAAGCCAACGATGGTGAACGACGGGTCCCTGGCCCCAGACCACGTGGACGGGAAGGTGGAGTTCAGAAACGTGACGTTTTCCTACCGCACTCGCTCTGCCACGCAGGTCCTCCAGGTGAGCCCCGCGGGCGCAGAGCGCTCCCCACCACGAAGGCATCACGTGCTGCTTCTCCATCACGGCAATAACTGATCCCCAGCCCACAGCAGACGTCAGCTGCCCTTTTGGAGATGCATAAAAGCAGGCTCGACAGCATGCTGGAAAACAGATTATAAGGAACAGGGGGTGTTTAGGGCCAGCCTTCCTTACAAGGAATGAGATTCATTAATAAAACCCTTGTTCCCCGCTCAGGCATTAAACACGTCAGCGTGGTACAGGGCTTCGTGCCAAGCTGTCTCAGACTGTTTCCATGGGAGAGGGGCTGGGGTCACGGGGCAGGGGAAGGCAGCAAAGAAGTTAGTTTGCTTTGCAGTTTTTAGAGGTCCTGCTACATCAGCAGGCAAATTTTGAAGCAATTTTGGAGGCAGCTTGTTTCCTCAGGGCCAGGAGGCATGGCTGATGTGGCACATCACCAAGGTGGAGGGTCACCATGGCTGGATTTTGGCTGTGTTTCTTGCATAGCGCCTGAGCCACTGCCCTGGGACCCTGGGAAAGGCCAGGACCTGAGCATGCTCTCCTGTCTGTGTTGCAGAATGTGTCCTTCACCCTGCACCCTGGCAAAGTGACAGCGCTGGTGGGTCCTTCAGGGAGCGGGAAGAGCTCCTGTGTCAACATCCTGGAGAACTTCTACCCTCTGCAAGATGGGCAGGTGCTGCTGGACGGGCGTCCCATTAACATGTACGATCACAAGTACCTGCACTCAGTGGTACGAGCGACTGTATGTGTATTCTCACTATCGCCTGCCGTGATCAGAGGGGATGGATGGTAGCGTTGCATGTTGCTTTGGATTTGATCTGGCAGCTTCTGAAATGTCCTGGAGGCTGGAGGTGGTCCAGGAAACGAATTCAGATAATCTGTGGGGGTGTAAGGGAAAAGGATGGAGAGTGGTTTCATGGGGAGGGGGAAGTCTTCTGAAAACAGAACAAGAAACATGTTTTGTTTTGTATTTTTTGGCCAACACAGTAGAAATATGTTTTTAGTTGCTGGATTAATTATTTTCTAAATTGTGTTGGGGGAAAAAAAAAAGTGTTTTGCATTCCTCCAACACTTTCTACCTTAAGATCCTAAAGTAAATCTCAGCTAATGGGGAGGTAAATCTCTCGGGATCCTGGCACCAGCTGGAGCACCAGAGGAGCTGGGTGGTTTGCCCAGGAGAGGGGTCCGGGCCCCTCGGCTCTCGTCTGTGTGTCAGCAGAGATCAGCCTTCCTCTCCTCTGCAAGTAACTGCCTTCTTTGTTTGCCCCCAAAGCAAATGGCCTCACCAGTCAGCAGGAAAACCTGAGAACAATTGATCAGAGACAGGCTGGAAAGCCAAAGTCAGTGTGACTAATTTACATTCCCTGCCCGTACTGAACGAAAATTAAAAGACAAGCTAGTCTTTCAGTTCAGAAAGTTTGGTGTGGTATTAGGAGCATGGGGAGAAGTCAATTAAAATATGACCATGTCCTGCTGGCTCTCTTCATGCCCAGTTCTGAGCAATAATTTGGAGGGTTCAGTTTATTTCAATTTTGAGTCTTTGACAAAGCAGGCTGAATTTGAGAGTGAGCAACAACAGCTGTAAGGTAGGACAGGGAGGCTGTTGCTAAGCAATTAAGGAATTGCAGCAATGTCCCTAACTTGCTAATTTTGGATTAAACATGCAGGAGGGCTCATTCACGTGGCCTGAGCATGAATACTGGCCTTGAATGGAAAATCAGCAACACCCTAGGAGAGGGTCCCTCCAGCCTGCCTTGTCCCACCAACTGGCTTCCCATTCTGGGAAGAGCAAACAGTGATGGGAATCACAAGTCTGGGGCAAAACCACAGCAGGGTCTTGGAGGGGGAAGCCCATCCCAGATGTCAACCTACCAGCCTTGCATCAGGTTTCTTTCATGAGAAATGGCTTCCCAGCAGAGGATGCAAACTGGTCTGGGGCTGCCACTGGGCATCCCATCGTTAGCATCCTCACTGGAAGCTCACGTTCGGGAACTTCTTTTCTTGGTTTAATGGTGAGGCTCTGCCCGCTTGAGTCCTTACTGAGCAGGAACAAATGCCAGTGACCTGAGATGCCAACCATAAATTCTTCTGCTCCCAACCGCCTGCTCTTCCCTTTCTTTCTGCAGATCTCCCTGGTGAGCCAAGAGCCGGTGCTGTTCGCCCGCTCTATTGCGGATAATATTTCTTACGGCTTAACTTCAGCCTCCTTCGAGTCGGTTGTTCAGGCTGCCCAGAAGGCCAGCGCACACACCTTCATCACGGAGTTACAAGATGGATACCACACAGGTACCGAAATCCCTCCGTTTGCTCTTGAAAGCATTTTGTGCTTTGGTTGCAAAGCAGAAGTGTTTACCCGCTCTTTGCTTCAAAGCCTGACACCATCCTGGTGCTGCTGGCTGGGAGCTGAACTTGATGGGAGCTCTTGATTTTTATTTTGACCTCTTCCTCTCTCCTTTGACCCAACAGAGGCAGGTGAAAAAGGAGCCCAACTCTCAGGTGGCCAGAAGCAGAGAGTGGCAATTGCCAGGGCTTTGATCCGAGCTCCCCCCATCCTAATCTTGGATGAAGCCACGAGCGCGCTGGATGCGGAGAGCGAACACGCGGTGAGTAACTGACTCGGGTGTTTGGGCCAAAGAGACAATCTGGGTTTGGAGGAAAGACTGTAGCTCCAATTTCCAGCCTGTGGAAAGGCTTAGTCTTGTCAAGCTTAGTCTTGACATGATGCAATCAGAGGTTTGGGTAAGACGCTAATTCCTGAGCAGGAATTTGCTTTCCAGCACTGCTGTAGCCACCAAGAAGGGAATAATCCTGTGCTCACAGCAGCTGGCGCCTGGCAAACCTCATGAGATAGGGATCTCTGCTGATTTCTAAAATGTGAAAAGTGTTTATTGGCATGCAGCAGCACTGTGCAGCCTTTTAAGACAGGATATGCAGGAAAACCCTAGAGAACGGTACTGCGCCAGGCGGAGCAGGACTGCCTAGGCTAAAATCCCAGCTGAGGCACCAAAGAAACCACACTGGCAGGAAAGGCCCTGAGCTTCCTGTGAAATGAGCTGGGTTTATCTGGCTGGGATGTCATGACCAAACAGCTCTACCAGTAGCAGATTGGCCTCACTGGTTCAATTACATGAGGGAAAGCTAGCTCAAGGTTGAGGCGTGAGGACACATCTTGTGGTCCTGGAGATGTGGGGCAGCGTGAGCATCTGACCTTGGAGCAGCTTGTGGGCTTGCAGGTCCTCAGCTGTTTGTGTGGTATCTGATGCCAGCCAGGGCCTGGTTTTGGCTAGCCAGGGGTTTCAGTGTGACATCTGGCCTGGTGGCCATCTGCCTGCCTTTAGACCTTAGTGCCGTTGTCTGTCCCTTGGCTAGCAAACAACTCTCTCTTGCTGTGCCTTGATACACCCAGGAGATAGCCCCGCTCTTCTGAGCAGCTGCATTTACCAGGTATTGGCTTCCTGCAGTCCATGCCAACACCATGTGGTATCCAAATTTGTGGTCCATCTCTAACAAGAACCCAGCTGGCAGGATCAGACCTGGGTGCATACCGCACCTGAGGGCTGGCCGGACTGAGACGGTCTTTTGGGCTGCACGGTGAGAGCCAGGAGTTGGGATGGACGTGCTGGAGCTGGAAGTGCTGCAGGGAGTCTTGTGTCCTCTGCATAGCCAGAGGAAAGCAAACCTCCCGTCCAGAGGTCTCTTAACACGGAGCCACAAAGCTGCTGTCCTCCCTTCCGAAGCGGAGCCGGTGATGCTCGGGCACTAACGGCTTTTCCTCCCGCGCAGATTCAGCAGGCGATTTACGGCGACTTGCAGAACCACACGGTGCTTGTCATCGCCCACAGACTGAGCACTGTCGAGAAGGCACACAACATCATTGTGCTGGACAAGGGCCGCGTGGTGCAGCAGGGCTCGCACAAGGAGCTGATGGAAGAAGGAGGCCTTTATTCCAAGCTGGTGCAGAGACAGATCCTGGGGCTGGAGGGGGGCGGCGCGGACGGTCGCCAACCCCCAGCCCGGGGGGATTCAGCGAAGGCCCCCGGGGGGCCGGAGGAAGAGTTCAGGATAGACCATTCCCTGCCGGCCGTGGCACAGGACGATTACACCACCACGGCTCACAAGTGAGAGCAGCGAGGGCCGGCGCTGGGGACGCTCGCTGGGACGCCGAGGCAGGAGGTGGCTTGCCTTGCCCATGGGCTCGCGTGCTGCACAACGACGGCCACTTGCTCACCCCGCGCACGCCGCACCCCCATGCACACACACACACAAACACACACACACTATAGAGCTTCCTGCATTACGGTCCGGCGGGCGAGTGCCAGCTGGTTAAAAAGGGAAATGGATTTATTTATTCAAGGGAGTTGGGTCTTTAGCAATTCCCAGTGTTTCTACTGGGTTTGTTTTCTTACTACCAGTAATTCCTCTCTGGGACTTTTCTCCCACTGATATGCATGTGTAACTGCTATTAACTGTAATGGATGTTAAATGCATGCACGGAGGGGAAGATTGAAAATCCCCTTCAGGAATTTCAGGGGGTGGCTTTTGTGGCTGGATAGAAAAAAAGTGACCGTCAAACAAGGTCCTGCTCCCGCTGTCAATCTATAGGGCCAATCCAAAGCCTGCTGAAGTCTGTAGGGATCTCCCTTTGGCTTTGGCAAAAACTGGATCGCTCCCGTGGGGCTGAAGCGGGAGAGTTTTGCACTGAGTGCCTGCAGGCTCAGGCTCACAACCATTGCTGCTGAGCTTGTACCACCTAGTAACCATCCTTGCTGGACCGAGCCAGGGGACCAGGAGGCAGTTGTTGCTTTCAGATTTGCTCTTGGTGCTTGGCGGGTGTTTGTTCTTAAGGATGAAAAGTTTTACCATAATTGGGTTAGGTTTGGGGTTTAGGGGTTTTTTGGTTTGGGTTTGCTTTTTTCGTTTGTTTTGGTTTTTGGTGTTTTTTTTAACGATACTTGTGTGCACTGTGCAATGTCTGTCTGGCTCCAGCATCCACTGAAAACTGCTCTTTTATTTCAGAATTTTTTTAACTCTCAATCCCGGTGCTGGTTTGGAAAAAAAAAAAAAAAAAACACACCACAAAACACTACTAAAGACAGGCATAATATACTAAGAGATAGCACTTTATAAATCCCACCAAAGCTTTGTTCAGCTTCAGGCCATGCTAGTGACTTTACTGCATGGGAAGTCCATACAGTCACTTTCCTTGAAGTCTGACTTCAGCTGCCTGAACTTTAAATATGTTTCTTTGAATGTTATTTATTAACTTACTTTTAGTATGATGAAAAGAAAGAAATGGATTGCTCCTAGCCCTTTTGGGTAATGGCTCTGGCTTAGTAGTGTTATCCTGCCGTAGACTGGTGAAGAAACCTATGCAGCCAGGCAGGCGCTGTTAGAAAAATAGCATTTATATGGGGAAGATTGACTTCAGACTGTGCATAGTTAAGAAATTATCTCAAGCACTTTAGCTCTCATGTTTTCCAATATTTGAATGCTGCTGTGTTTTACTTTTCAGCAGGTTTGCATTTCTGTTGTTGCCGATGTTTTGTTTTCGTTTCGTGATGTTTTACAAACTCTTTAGTGTCCTTGAGGAGGGATGCTCAAAAAATAAAATACTACCTCTGCCACTCAACATGGAGCCAACCTAGTGGGGGGTGCTTTTTGCATTCAGGGTTTTTAAGGTAACATTCGTCTGAGATGATGGCTGAATGCAGCCACACACTGCACGTGTTCTGGCTCCCTTGCGGGGAACAACAAGAAAAGCCTACGAAGAATTAGGTATGTAAAAGCCTTCAGCCTCTGACAATGGCAGTGAGCCATAGCAGTAGGTATAACCTGTTTAAGAACTTGTTCTCATCCCGAATGGGATCCGGTAGTTAATCCTGCAGGAAAGGGCAGGCAGTCCAACCCGTTCTCAAAGCACAGTCCTTCGTGACTGGAATCTTCAGCTGTTTGCTTTTGGGATATGATAAAAATCTGTGCCTTGGAAGAATGAGAGCTCCTTTGTCTTA
Organism: Tringa tobata; assembly: GCA_033628505.1. Taxonomy (NCBI): domain Eukaryota; kingdom Metazoa; phylum Chordata; class Aves; order Charadriiformes; family Scolopacidae; genus Tringa; species Tringa tobata. Next base: position 6,609,384 of record JAHREE010000285.1, read on the forward strand.
TCTCCCTCCACTTAGGAAACCTCCGTTGTGCTCTGAACTCCTCAGTTCACCACTTCAGTAAACGGCCAGTACATTCCTGCTCGATGAAAATTCACACTGTGGGTATGAAGAGGTTGAGGGTTCCACCCAGCACTGGGGGGCAAGTGATTAATTCTGGATTTTTATCAGTACCTGTGAGCAGAATGTGGCCAGCGGTTCATAGAAGTGGAATTAATTTCTGCTTAATTGAAAAACCAGGGGAAAAAAAATTGGGTTACATGGGAACTAGGGAAGCCGACTCACCCTGGGAAGCACTGCTAGGACAATGTTTGTCAGTACAAGAGATGCCAGGAAAGAGAATTTGAGCATATCATGTGTGTCCCTCCCCTGCAAAAAAGGGGAATTGGAGGATACAATCGGATTAGTTTTATTGCAAAGACTACAGTGAATTTCAGGAAGGGAGCCCTGCTTCCCAAGCCCGTTGTGATGATAATTCCAGCGTCTGCCTCCCAGATCAGGTCCAAACAGTTGAACTGCAATGGCACATTGGAAACGGCAGATTGTCTCTGCTGGTGGCACCAGTCCAAGCTGATAACAGGGACCGGCTTTGTTCATTGCCACAGGTGCTGAATTCTCTCTTTTGCATCCAGATAACTCAAGGCTACTTCTCCACTGAGCCTTACCTCTCGTGGCTTGAAAAAGCCCTTTCATTGTGCTGTTGGTGTGCGACAAGGGCATCTGCCTGTAAGCTAAAGCCACGAGGGTTTTCTTATGGCCCGGTGGGAGGTGCAGACGCCACCAGGGATCCAGCAGCGTTCATCTAATGCAGACATTTCTGCTGGCCCAGTACAATCCCTGAGACTGTACAGAAAATCCTGCTTTGCAAAATCATTCCAACTATGACTTCTATTTGAAGTGGGGTCAGAGAGGCCCATTAGCCGATCTAAGCCTGGCAGTGAAGATGAGCTTAACCCAGTGCAGCAGTGGGCATTGCTCCAGTGCTGGAATAAGAGCCAGCTCCTGGAGCTGGCGTGTCCCTTGGGCCATGCTGCCCGTGGGCAGCCTCTGTTTTTTCAGGCTATTCTCCTGGGAACAAGGCCACTGTTCCCTCTGAAACCCTGAATTGTTGTATTTTGTGGCTGTGGGTTTGCCCAGAGTTGACATTTACATGGGAACGTGAACAAGATCTGCTCGGGAGCTTCTCAGTTACAGCTGTGCAGATAAAAATTTCCTCTCCTCAAAAGGAAGAGTCTTCTCTGCAGGGAACTCAGATGGGTTTATCTGAAACCTTAGCTCAGGGAGCACAGCTTGGAGACTGTCATGGCAGAGCTGGAAGCGTTCAGGCATTTGAAAGCACAACTGATTACAAAGGTTGACTGTATATTCCAGAGCAGGTTGTTCTCCTCCCTATTAATAAGCTCTAAGCATTCCTTGTAATAGGTATAACCACAGCTTTATTTGATTTAAACACTGGAGAACCCCACCCAAGATGACGTGCAAGAGTAGATCCTATAGTCCTGGTGATTCCCCAAGGACATGTATTTACCCCCTTTGCACAGACAAGGTATGTGGCTGACTGACCCAGTAAATGAGAACTCAGTGTAATGGAAAAAACACAGCTGTGTTTATTCCAACAACTTGTCTCCCAGTACACCAAACTCTGCCTGAATAAGCAACTGTGTGTGTTTCAGTGGCTGCGCTTTCTAGGCCTTCAGCAGGTCTGGAAATACCACAAGCAAATAGACAGAGTGCTTCTAGCTCGGGTTCAGAGAAGCATCTTAGGCTGGGGAGGAAAACCAGCATCTGCCTTTTCCGCTCCAACTTCACTGTGAGCTTAAGGCAAAGAAAATATCTGCAGGTACATAAACCTGCTCCCCTTCCCACACCTGAGGCTCCCTGAAAGAAAGGAGAGAAGTACTAACAATTAATTCTTGCTCTCTCAAACAGCAGGACCACTGTTTCTTGCCCAGGATTTTGAATATGCAGGTCATTTTCATGTGTGAAGGAATCTAGATTATGAAATCTAAACAGACTGTGATTAATATATAGAAGGAAATTAAATTGTAAATAAGCCTAAAACTTATCTGTCCATTGAGCAACCAGGCTAATAAGGGTTAATAAACGCCAAAGATTAGACTTGCAAATTCAGCCTCTATGTAACCAACCAGTTTTTCCAGGAAAAGAAATGAAGTTGTTGTGAAGGTGACTTGCAAAATATGTCTAAATCTAATAAATATGCATGGTACAGTGCTACTGACCGTAAAAGGATATGAGGTGACAGAAGGAAATCCAGGATCAAGTTTAAAAAGAAAAAGAAAAATCTAACTTCTAATTTAAACTAGGCTGGATGCCACTTCTCCCCAAGACTGAAGCCTGACTCCTTATTCACCATGACATGGTTTCCACTGCAATCTTCCCAATTTTTTTGTTCCATTTCTCCTGTTATAAGAAACCCTGACTCTGTACTTTGCTTGCTTACAGTTTTAATGTTCATGAATACTGTCACCCTTCAAAAGGATTTTAGCAAAGGCAAATAGGAACCAGGGCTTGGTAGCTGATAAATCTCAGCCTGCAGCACTGCAATGTTTGATAATCCCTGTAGCCCAAAATCCCAGTTTATCTGCAGTCCTTCATATTCTGTCCGAGTGATGTGCTGTCACAAAACCTTTATCTTTCATGAAAACTGCTGAATGGAAAGGCACCTTCCTACCTGTCCAAGTAGAATATACAATTATACAAAAGCAGCTGGCCCCTATCTTGTCTCTCAACCTCAGCTGCTTTTCTGGCTAAACATGAGAACTCAATCACATGCAGATGCTGATCAAAGCACTTGAAAGCAGACCAGATGTTTAATACCGACAGTCCAACATCCCTACAGAACCCAGGCATACCTACACAGGGAGAAGTGGTATTTTTAAAATATGTTGTACTTGAGCACAAATGATTTATGTTCATTTGTGCATTTTGTGAGGACTTCATTGTTCTGCATTATGCAGCTTCTAATTTTAATACAGATTACCGCTAATCCAAATAATCCATTCCTTGATGTCTAGAGCAGTGAACTTTCATCAACCCCATGCAACATACACAAAAATTAGATAGTTATAGAAAAGCTACTTAGCAGGTCACTGTAAACCATCTCTCCCGACAGCATGTTGACAATACAATTATCATATTGTAGTGCCCTTCACCAGAGACACTCACCCAGAGTACCTCTACAAGCATTATTGAGCATGAACTTATCCTCTCCACGCTCAGCCTGGGACTGAGCAGTTATTGTTATACCTCTGTTTAAGCAAAAGGCACTATGGTTGTGGGAAGCTGAGAACTTCACTCAGGATCACACAGAAAGGCAGTGGTAAAACGAGATTTACAACATGAAGCTGAGTCAGACTCCTCTAAACCACACTCCCCCCATACCAATTATTTAGCTATCCTATGAGGTTCACATCACTAATGTTCTTGGGAAGGGCTTCTTTTAATCCCTCAACTAATTCTTCTATTTGTGTGTGTGTGTGTGTGTGTGTGTATGTCTGCATGCGCAGATTTACAATCTGGTTTAACACAAGGGTGTAAACACTGTCTTTTTGATGGGCATGTGCAAATACAGTATATGGTATCACGTTGGCATGGCAACTATCTACCGGTTTTAAATAACAAGGTCAGGCTGCAGTGGTCGCACAAACCCACGTCGCTGCCTGTGGGTACAGCTGCTTACTCACCTGTGCTGCCAGCGGAGCACCCCACACGAGGAGGGCCTCAGTCCATACCACAGCAACAGGCTGAGGTGGATGAGTGGACACATGCCCGGGTGGCTAATCACCTTCTCCCCACCCTAAGCAAGCTCAGCTTCCTGCTGCACAAACATCCCGCTCTTATCTGCCTCTGAATATGCTCGGTTTGCATCATGGTTGTACAGCAGCTTTGCACTAAGCAGCCAGGATGCCTTCTTCCAACAGCATCATGTTGTTGGTTTTTACTACCTGTGGATAATAATGACAGAGGGGACTTTTGCAGGGGTGAGAGGACTGGAGAGCTGAGTTTAGTTACAGGACAAAAGAACAAACATACAGCTGCCATGTCTTCATCCAGTTCTGCCAGGAAGCACCAGGTTACCTTCTGAATATAACATCATTACATTTTAACAGCATTACATCAGAGATTGATTCAGTTCCCCATATTGATTTTTTTCCCCAGTTAGATCGAAAATACCAAATACAAAAGACAACGACCACATGGCCATTCCCTACCATGTTCCTTTGGCTCAGGTGCTCCTTCTGGTTCTCTCTCTGGTGTTACACACACGGAAATGAGCACACCCACGCCCACGATCCCTTAGCTGCAACAGCAGGCCAGGAAGGTGGTGCGTGCCTAGAGATGCATACAACTTGGGCTATGTTAACACAATTCATTATTTCCAGGCATAATTGTCTTTATCAGCTACGCTAACATCAGTTGTAATTGGAGAGCTGGTGCTCCGAAGTGTTGCCACAGAGTGCCTAGTAAAGTGTCGTTGACTTAATAGACAGAAATCAGAAGAACAAAGTTTAGCTATAATGTTTTAATTGATGCAGAGCTTTTGCTACATTACATTTCAAAAGTATTTAAATTCACCATAAAATACATCTTTGTTAGATCATTCTTGCCCTTTACTCTTGAAGAAGCGCTTAAGACAGACAAAAAGACCTAGCACCAAAGCTTGGCAAGATACAATTTTTAGTTATTTTTAACCTAAATAGGTATTCAGCCTAGACTGGAGAACAATAATGCAGTCACTCTTTTGAGATTTACTGTAGCCAATTCCCAAGCTGCTAAGGAAGTGCAACTTAAATAACTCTACCGATTTTCCTTTCCGATTTACAAAAGGAGAACAAGAGTGCCTACACCACTTCCAGGCAGGAGCATTGTAAGTGGCTGTGTCAGGTGTGGATGTGAAGGCCCAGAGCTCAGGCCGGGCACAGGACAGAGCCCACTCCCAGTGCTGGCCTGAGGCCCGCAGCCCCACTGCGAGGTGACACCGCTGAGCCCCGCCACCCTGGCGAGGGCTATTCCAGCAGCTGCCATCCCTCAGGACACCAAGGGCCTCGAGCACCGTGCGCCATCACATGAGGGAAGTGGACAAAGCACGGTCTGTGAGGGGCCTGGGCCCGCCATTTTTAGGAAACGCCGCTTGGCCTCCCTCAGCGGGAGCCAGGCCCAGGCCGGCCACCGCCACCCCGGGACCCTTCTGCTGCTCTGCTCGGCTGTCACCCCATGGTGGGCTTCGTCCAACACAGACACCCTCGCGTGGGCTCTCCTATAGCCTCCCCCTCGCCCCCGGATCCCCTCGGGCCACCCCTGCCTCATTGCCAACCACCCTCCTCCCCTCTGGCGCGGGGACACCCCCCTCCCGCCGTACCCCCCTGTGGTCCCGTCCACCCCGGCG
>JAHREE010000285.1:6634572-6652143 GCA_033628505.1 Tringa tobata
AAAATCCACTTTTCCAGGCTGGGCGGTGAGGAGACCCCCGCGCAAGAAGGCACACCAGCGCGAAGGCAACGAGGTCTGTGGAAAATACAGCCAGCCCCAGCTAGAAGTTCGCCCTATGAGGTGGGCACGGGCCGGCGTCTCGCTCGGGCTGAAACGAGGGGGAAAAAAGGGAAATATCAGTCACCTGTGCTGTGAACACCCCCCCTCCCTTGTATATTTCCCCCCTGGGGACCCTACCTCCCCATGGCCAGGCTTCTGGGCCAGCGGGGGCTTCTTGAGAATGCCTCGCCTGGGGGCCGGTGCCGGCTTCGCCTCCCCGTCCTCTGCCGGGTCGTAGGCCCCAGCCAGGGCGTAGTGCTGCTTCCTCAGCTCGCCCAGGCGCACCCGCTCGCCCTCCAGACGCTTCTCCAGCTCCAGCACCTTCACCTGTGCCCAAACAGACAACTTGGTCCCTGCACACCCCCGGGGTGTGATCCCCACCACCATCCCCACGGCTGCTGTGTTGGGGTGGCAGAAGAAGGGACACCCCCCGTTGTGTGGGTCCGGATCAGGACCTCAGGCTGGCCTATGGCCGGCAGCACCGAATCCACCCTCATGGCCATACCTGTGCTTCCATCTCCTCCTTCTTCAGCTTGATGAGAGACATGCCTGAAAAGTCCATGGTGTCTGTGGAGAAAAGGTGGAGGGGTCCTCACTAAGTGCACCTTTTGCATAGGGCCCTCATGTGCCAAAGTGAAGCCAGATGGGCACCTCGAGGTGTTCACCAGACCAGAAAAGGATTTGGGGTGGGTTTTTTCCTCCCCTTTCCTTGCAAAAACCTCACCTTTCTCTTCGATCTGCTCTTGCCCTGACTTGGTGGAGGCCACCACATTGGCCGCCATCTCGTTGACGTTGCGTGAGCACTCCTGGAGCCGGCCCAGGTTCTTGCTGTTCTTCTCAGCTTTCACCTGCGAAGAGCACAGGGATGGCTGTGGGTCCCACCACGGCACCTCTGCACAGGTGCTCGCCTCCTCAGGGGAGGCCCTAGGCAGCCATGTTCTGCGTTGGAGCAGAGACACCAAGCACACCATGTCAGAATGGTCCTCGGGTGTGAAAAAACAGGTATGAAAAGGATGGATGGACAGACGGACACACACTTATTCTTGCTGATCCCACCAGGGCCAGACAAGGTGACCCCCGCAAGGCCCTTCGCCTCAGGACACCAAACCAGCTCTGCCCCCACCTGAGCCAAGCACACATGGATAAGCAGCATCAGTGAAGGCAGAGCTTTTTTTTTTTTTTAGCTATGCTCTTAATTTAAAAACCATCTGCTGTAAAAAGCAGCGTGGGTCCTCCTCCCCCCAGCCTGCATCCCCATTTGCTCATTGAAACCTCTACCCATCGCTTTCGCCCACACCAACAGGAAAGGTGGGAAGGACCAAATTCTATCATTCTCAATGCTGGTTTCTGCAGTTGCTTATTCAGGGTTTCTCGCTAGTTATTAACATTTTCTTTACATAATCAGCTTGACAGGAAGAAGACGGGAGGTTTTACACATCTTCATTTCCAAGGCAAGCCCTGCTAGGTGTGGGAATATCAATGCAGGTGAAGACACAGGGATTAAAATCGCAGACTGACTTGAAAATACTAAGAGCTTCCCTTTTCCCTTCTCCAGGAGGAGGCAGCAGGACTGGTGGACATGATGGCCACACACCTCTATCCAAAAGCATCCATGGGGCAAAAAACATGGGAACAAAATGACTTAAAATTTGACTTAAAAGCTGCATGCAGACGGCCCTGCTGGGACACTCACCTTGGAGGCAGCCACCAGCTGGGCTGTGCTGGCAGCGATTTCATGGGAGCAGACGATCAGTTCTTCGTATTTGCCCGTATGCAGGACAACTCTGTCTGCTGACTCTCTGCATCAGAGATCAGAAGGGAGATTGTGTTAGAGATACTCTCCGAGTACGATGAAGCAAGTGCAGGTTATTTACCTCCAGCTATACCCTTAGAAATCAGCATCAGACTTCGAACCAGCAGCTTTGACTGTAATTATTTAAAGCTCATTTACAAAGCAAACTACTTAAAGCCCATATCCAGAAGTGTTGGATGGGTATAAAATACCAAAGAAGGCAGGATTGTGTTTCTGTAATGAAGTCGGTGAGATTTTTAAAGCTTTGTCCAAAAAAGCCCCCAGATTTCCAGCACTGGCACAGGGATACCATGCCCTGCTCCCAACCACCCGGTCCATGACCATCTGAGCAGCAACCAGGACATGGAGTATGTGATTGCAGCAATTTGCTTGTTTTGCAGACGAGGAGGAACTGGTGGTCCCTATTTTGGTGACCAGTCCCACACGGGCTATGACGCTTTATAAGGAATTAGCAATGATGCCCCATGCAGACCCAGAAGCAGGACAGTTTGGGTTGTTGGTGATGGAGAAGCATGGGCTGGCCCCAGACGCAGCACACAGAGCTGTGTCCAGAGAGAAGCCTCCCACAGTGGCCGTGGGAGAGGTCCTGGGGGTACTTACACGAGCTGTGTGGCTCCCCAGCCCACCGCCTTGGAGGCAGAGATCAGCCCTTCGGTCCAGCGCGAGTTCTTGGCGTAAAACTCCTGAGTTGTTGCTGCCCCCTGTTGTTATAAGAATATTATGGCCTGTATTAACCTGTTTCTAAAATACAACAATATATAAATCCATATAAAATAGCCATATAAAAAATAACAATATATACATTCATATATAAAAGTCTAAATCAAGGAATTGGCAGCATTTCTACATCCTTCACTCCGCTCTTATTGACCTGCTTAAATATGTATCAAGAAAATTAGCTTTGGAGCCCCAAGCCTGTGAATTTGGGCAGAGTTTAAAACATACAAGTGTGGGCCATCATCTTTAGATGGACAAGGCTTTGCAAAGGCGACAGTGATGTACATGGAGAGCATGAGGGCTGATCAGCCTGTCTCCAGCAAGCAAAACTGCCGACTACTGCTAACACGGGAAAGCATGAAATTCAGTGTGTTTCTGCAAACTGTGGGAAATGCTCCCATATTTCACATCAATGCAGAGAGACGAGTGTAGGGGAGGACTTACCCGGCCACTTTCTACTATCTCCTTCTGTAGGTTTGTAGATGTCAATACAAGAAGTCTAATAGCCTGGAACAAAATAAAACAGGTTTTGGTGTTTAATGGGGATTTTTAGAGAAGGATTGATGCTACTGATGGTGGGAAGTTACAGTTTTGCACAGTCTTTGATGCCCCAGCTTGGTTTCTGCAGTACTGACCTTCATTAGGTCCGTGCAGGAGTTCAGAATCCTGTAAGGAAAAAACAGAAAAGTGTTCAGCATCCTCCAATGCCATGTCCAGGGAAGCAGGCTTTGGCCTCAGTTAGAAAACAGGGTTTTTTTGGAGACTGGCCAGCCTGCAGGTTACTTCTAAGCAGCCCACAAAGCAGCTCTGAACAATTGGCTTAGACATGCAAGACAAAGGTCCACCCTCCTGAAGAGAATTTTGTGCTCAGTATCAGGATGCAGCAGCACCAGGTTGAACATGCAGCTTTGGAGAAAGCACAGCCCAGCAGGGTATGGGCACGGGACAGAAACGTGCCTGTGGCTGTCAAATGCCACCCCTCAAAACTCACCGCTCATTCACTTCAAGCTTAACACCGGAGCTCTCGTTTCTGGCCTGGCTCATCATCTCCTGTTGCGAAACACAAGAGATAGGGTCAGACACCATGTTGCTGTGATGGGGAGTGGGGTGGAGGAGGAATGGACGCTGCTGCCCCAAGACACCAAAATGGCCCATCCTGCAGCTTCATCTCACCTCTATCCGCCTGACAGCATCCTCAATTGCCTCTGAGGTGGAGGCCATCTCCTTCTCAACCATGTCCCCCAGCTCTTCTTGCTTGATGTCTAAGCTCTTGGGCCTCAGCTCCTGGCAGAGGCAGCAGCCAGTAGAAGGTTTTAGGCAGAGGGAGAGAAGGGAATATTTGTAAGGAATAACACCAAACCAAGACATCAAACTCATTTTTTCCCCCTAAATAAATAAAGCTGCAGAGGCAGCATTCTGCAAACCCTGAGGGTGAAGGTACACGCGCCACCAACTTACAGCAAACATGGCACAGGAACCTCAGATGTAAGAAATAGCCCAAATCAAGCCGATAAAACTCACAGGAGCAGTTTTGTCAGGACAGGGCTGCAGAGGGCTCTGGAGAGCTGACAGCCTTCGAATTGACATTTAATGGAAAAGACTAATGGGGCTTCACAAGAAGAAACACCTGAAAGCTAAAGCTAGGAAGTTTTACTCTGCAGGGGTTACCAGGCTGAAAAACTTCAACTGCTCAGAGTAACTGTCTCTGTGCATCACCAGGAAGGATCTTGGTGCTTGCAGCTGAGATAGCTCAAAGAAAGCAACAGAACTTGTGGGTATAGGGGACAAGCAACCCCAAAGGGCTCATTCCAACCTAGCATCTCCAATTTCAGCTCTGGACAACTGAGAAAGCCATGGTTTCATTTCTTTTTTTTTTTTTTAAAAAAAGGTGCCCATAGAGGTAAAGCAAGCAAGCATCCCACCTTGACAAATGGAGACAATGTCCTTCTGCATTAACTGCCTGCTTTGATTTGATGCCGATAAACAACCCACCCTGCCAGCCCTGGGTGAGAAGGTGGGTGCTGGGCTCCATCTCCTACCTGGGCCAGCTGCAGGACCCCCTGTAGTGTCCGCCGCACGCCCCCCAGCTCAGCGTGCCTCAGCCTCTGCTTGTCCTTCAGCTCGCCCAGATAGTCCAGGCTCCGCTGCCCGCAGTCCCGGCACGTCTCAGTCAGCCCTGGGGAGAGGATGGGTCAGTGCTTCTTCCCAACCCTGCCACTCTCCTCTTCCTCCTCCCCTCAGCCTCAGAGATGACACCAAGCATCGGCAGCATCCAGCAAATTTTTTGCAGAAGAGCATAAATCAGTTTCCACATCCCTGGCCCAGGAAGTGGCACTGTACAGGAGGAGATGTTGGGAAGAGGAGCACAGGGAGCTAGGGAAATGGTGCTGTCCCCAGAGAAGATCTGCCCCGTATCCAACCCCTGGCAGAGGAGGCTTTGGCACAGCCATCCCAAAAAGAAGCCCCATGAGCAAAAAACCCCCTCCAACACCCGTTGCATCCGCACTCACGGTCAGCGTGGTCGGTGGGAGCCAGGTGGGACGTGGCACTGCCGTTCACGATGGTGTCGGCCGTCAAGTGTGTGAAGAGGGTCAGAGCCCCCACCAGCCCCGCAGCATCTGCCAGTGAGAACATGTGGTCAGGAGCTGCCAGCCCAGGGCACCACCTGCTGTATCCTGGAGGTTACAACCTGCCCTCAAAGGCAGTCAAAGACTGTTTTAAGAGCTTGGAGATGTTGGTATTGACCCCTCCAGCTCACAGGTTGCTCCTTGAATGAGCACATGGGAACCCACCAACTCCACCCGCCATGTCCCTCCATTGCCAGGGCATTGCACACTTGCCAATGGCCCCGAAGCAGCCGGGGGCTGCTGGATGCATAAAACTAAGAGCAAGATGCAAGTGATGCCACCGGTCCCCAGCCCCAGGTACCTGCCATGGAGGCCACGTACTGCGCGTGTCCGTTCTCCAAGGCATCCGTGGACTCCAGTGCTGCCTGTGCCCGGCTGAGCAGGTAATCTGCAACGAATTTTAACTTCATTAGTGCAGTCAGGCTGTTAAGTGTCTGAATGAGCAATGGTGCTGACTTCACAAGAGTGGAAGCCAAGATGGCTTGGGTCCTCACAGCCCCGTCTGGGGAGCAGCACTTAAATCTGGCTCATTAAAGCAAAATACTGCTGAGATCAGAGCTAAAAATTTACCCCTGGAAGTCAGATCCCAACCTCCTTGCGTGTGATGTTTCATGGGAAAAGATGCCTGGGGGTAGCTGAGATGCAACATTACGTTGCCACAGCCCCCGTGGTCGAGTGGGACATACCTGGGGAGCTAGTGCAGCGGACATGCAATGGGTCGTCCAGCTTGGCCATCGCATCACGGAGGATGTCCTCCGCCTCCCGCACTGTCTCCTGCAGGATGCCAAACTGCTCATCCAGCAACTTCTGCTGCAGGCTCTGCTCCTGGTTGCTCTGTGGGGCAGGAGGGACATGTGAGTGGCATAGCCAGGGCGCAGGACCCCCGCCACCATGGCCATGTCACCAGCATGTCCCCTGAGAAACCATTTGTGGATTAGACCCAAGCATCACATTATTGCTGGTGCAGGTCACATCCCACCAGCTACACTGGCGATGGCATGGCTGAGCCCCTTGCCTGCTAAGCACCCCCAAAAGACATCTCAATCTGGCAAGGAGAGGGGCAGTGGGCTCTCCACACAGCACCATACCTTCTCCAGGAGCCTGCCCTGCAGCTCGTGGATCTCCCTCGTGGCCTTGTCTGCCTCCTGGTTCAGCTGCAGCTCCTTCTCCTCGATGAGGCCACGCGTGGAGAGCAGCTCGCATTCCTTCTCGCTCACCGACCGCCTCAGCACCTCCTTCTCAGCGTGCAGGGCCTCCACCTGGGCACTGAGCTCCGCTCCTGCCTGCCAGTGGGGCCAGGAGACCACTGTCACCCATTAGTCACCATGTCACGAGCCCAACACAGGGGGGAGCTGAGCACATGCCCAACTCATGACACTGATGGGGTGGACCCATGTTCAGCCCCATGACAGCTTCCTGGGCTGCTGTCTGTGCCACTGGCAGACGTGCCACCTCGCGTGACGGGGATTTGTGAGGGGGGTCCCAGCCTCGTACCTGCTTGGCCTGGCTGAGCGAGTGCTGCGCCTGCTCCAGCTCGTCCCGCCGGGCGTCCAGCTCCTGCCGCAGCTGCTCCATCTGCACGCTCTGGTCCTCCAGCTGCAACCGCACGCCCGTGCCGGGGCTCAGCCGCTGCAAACGCGCTCCGGCCCCGCTTGGTGCACGGCAGGAACCAGCCCGACCATGTTTTTCAAGAGGGGCTTTTAGAGTCTCAGGGTTCGTCTCCTGAAAGGGCTCCTTTCCTGGGGCAGGAATTTCAGGAGCAGCCCCCAGCTTGGGCCCCAGAGAATGAAAGCACCCAAAGCCACCCATTTGTAATGTGGCGTTTTCTTGAGGGAATAAACAGCCGATTTGTACAAGAGGGAACAAACCCTCCTAAGGAGTCAGGGCAACTCTTTCTTTTCACCCCTACCCCCGGCACCCAAATTGTGTACAGCCACCATGATTCCCGGCCTGGGAAGGACTTGGTGCCAGGCTGGTGGGGTCGGATTCGGGACCACACTGGCTCACCTTCATCTCGGCCTCCCGCTTGACCTGCTCCACCTGAAATGCCAACTGCTCCTTGACGCGTGCCACCTCCTCCTGGCTCTGCTGTGTGACCGTCAGCTGCTTGGCAGTGTCGGCGTTCTGCGTGAGGACATGGTGTTACCGGGTGTTTGGAGGGGGGACCCTCGCCACCGCCGCGCTCCTTCTGCCCAAATTCCGGCTTGGGGGTAGGTCGGAAATGCCTTTTTCACAGCATCCAAAAAACCGACCATCGGTGGACATGAATTCAAAGGGTGCCCCCCACCCGGTGCTCAGAGGTCCCTGGGTGCAGGACTGATGGGACCAATACAGAGTGGTGCTGGGCATGCAGGAGCCACACTGGTGGTGGCAGAGGAACAATGGCAGCAGTCAGCTCTCGCGTGGCGCAGGCAGCAGCGTTACCTTCCTCAGGAGCTCGGCGTGCGTGTTGATGAGCTCGCTGTGCTTCTCCTTCAGCTTCGTGTAGCGGATCTCGGTGGCATTGGCTTTCTCTGAATGGGGTGAGAAAGCATCAGCAACCGCAGCGCGGGTGCCCCGCAGCCGATGGGCGCCGTAGGGCACCTACTTTCCGCTTCGGCGCAGAGCCGCTGGGACCGGTCGCTGTCCTGCTTCGCCTTCTGCAGCCTCTCCAGCTCGTCCCGCAGCTGCTCGTTGTCCACCAGCGCCTTCTGCTTCTGCTTGCGCTGCTCCTCCACTTCGCCCTCCAGGCTGTTCACCTGCGCCTTGAGCTGCGTGATGTACCGCTGCGCCTGCGGGGCACCATCAGGCACTCGGGCACCGCCCGCACCGATGCCAGCAACGACTGCCCTCCCCAACATCCCTACCCGGGTGCCCGGCTTTGGGCAAAGCAGCAGCGAGATGCAGGGGAAAGCTCTGCCCTCAGCCCCTGCAGCCGCTCTGTCCCTGCTGCAAGCAGCGTGTCGGGACAGCAAGGGACAGGTCTCACGTGTCCCACCCCATCTCCATCAGCAGTTAGGCCCTGGCACTGGGAGAGACCCCAAAACACAGTGCAGGGTGCCAGGACCCCATTCCCTGCTGCATCCAGTCAGGGTTTCCACACTACAGCACCAAAAAACATCCCATGCTCCCACATCAGCTGCTCCCTGGCCAGACTCTACCTCCAGTTTAATCTTGTCCATCTCTGCACGGAGCATGTCCACCTCCTTCTTCAGGCTCTCAATCTGCGCGTCCCTGCAGAGAGAGGCAGGTTGGGCCCATGCAGCAGTGGCCACCCCCCCTCTGCCACCACAGACCCCCGTACCTGTCGTCCCGAATGCCATTGGGTGGCCCGAAGGTTTGCTCAAATATATCCGAGGTGATCTGGGGAAGAGAGAGGGTGCTGAGCTTAGCCAGGCTGTGGGTGCCTGTTCCCCCACGCAGTCCCAGGGTCCCCATCCCAGCCATGTGCCCCCACCTGCGGCTCTGTGGTGGAAGTGCTGATCTCAATGAGGTTCTCTGGCTCCTCATCCTCAGGGGCTTCCTCAGGGATGACAACTACTGGCTTCACGTGCTCAGCCAGCGCAGACGCCCGCAAGAAGTTTGGGGGACTCTATGGGGACAAGAAGTCATAGTGACATCACCTGGGGTTTTGGGGACCACCACAAGCCGACCACCAGTGGGAGGGAGGCAGCCATCCCTGTGCTGGTGAGATGGGCCAACAGGTTCCTCCTCAGTGTCCCCAGATCCCAAATCCATCTGTGAGGACACCCCCATGCACCCGAGCCCACAGGCTCTCTAAAGCATCATGTAAGACCAAAATCCCACCATACCTCCGGCAGCCGGGGGATCTGGATGAGCCGCTTGAAATACAGCATGTCAGATGCTTTCTTAAAGAAATTTTTGAGGCTGGAGAGGGGAAAAAGAAAAACTGCTCTCAGGGGAGGCAGGGACAGAGACCTGAGTGCCCCACCTTGTCCCTGGGTTACCTGCGAAACTGCTCGCTGAAACGGTCTCGGTGGCCCTGCAGCGTGTCGGCCGGCAGACCTGCAGGGATGGGGGGACAGCTGTGACCGATCCGGGGCTGCAAATTTATTCACACGCACCCGGATCCCTCCAGCCGCAAAAGCCAGCAGGTAAAGGCCACATGGGAGAGGGACGCGAGGGGTCAGGATGGGAGTGGGGTATTCCCATCCTTGGCATAGGGACCAGGGACGTGGCACAGGGGAAGGAAGGTGTGGGAACCCCGAAATACCCCCACGAGGCCCCCGGTGCCGCATTGCCCAGCAATCCCTTGGAGGGGACAGGGCAGGCAAGGCGCATTGGTTTGAATTCATCAAGGACAAGTCCTAATTCCTTCATCTGGGATATCTACGTGGGATGGAGCAGGTCCTTAGAGCCCAGCTGGGATATGGCAACATGGCGATGGATGCCTTCATCCATGCAAGCCTGATCCCCAAATCCAGCTAGAAACCTGACCCGGGAAAAGACCAGTGCAGGGCACATCCCCAGGGACTCACAGGAGTGCAGCTTGAACATTAACTTGACGGTGTAGTGGTAGAGGTGGCTGCAGTCCTGGATGACCTGGATGAGGGGGGCCAGGCGGCACTGCACCGCCGACATCTGCGAGACCGCCATCGAGGTGTTGAGCTGCCTGAAAACTGAAGGGTTGAGCGTGGTGAGGCGCCGGTGCCGTGTTTGCGGAGCTGTCCTGCTCCAGGAGACTCGGCTTGATCATTAACCACGACGGATGTGGCTTTGCCAGGACAAGGGGTAAACGCTGGGGCTGCTGCCCGTCCCGTCCTGCTGCCCTGGGAACAACCTCCCTCCGTGCAAGAAAAACACCCAAAGGGAGCGTGGTGGCAGAGGGAAGGGGTGCTCAGCTCTTTCCCCGGTACCCCAACCCCATTTAACCCCAGAATGATGCAAAGGCAGGATGGCTGCCCTCGGGAGCTGCCGCTGCACGATGCGGCCAGGGAAGTCGAGGGGTTTTGCTCTGCTCTATTTAATGGTGCAAGGAGCTGGGAGAGGATCCCAGGGCAGGGGACGGGCCCTCCGGCACCGCAGCCTCGTCTGCCCCAGCTCGGAAACAGATCCCTTCCCTTGGCAGAAATCCAGCCAGCATATCCACGCTGCCTTCTTCCCCGCTCAGCTTTAAAGTATTTATGAATATAAATTCTCTGTATAACTGGGTCAGGAGGAGAAGCAGGAGGCCGACGGGAGCCGGGAGCACAGTCTCTCCTGCTGTGCCCTGTTTTCCAGGGCAACTCCGTGTTCCTGAGTTGCCACAGAGGAAGAAACCACCACATTTTTAAGCCACCTAGAAGTTCCTGGAGAAGGAGGTGAGAGAAGCAAACATGGGCAGGGGCCTCCAGCCTTCCCCGGAGGTATTTCAACAAGGGGAAATGAGTATTTAGACAAGAGGTACAGCCCCATCCTCTGCTTTGGGAAGGGGTAGAAAGGATTTGAGTAACACACGATTAACACGGTTGTACTAAAAGGAAATAAAAACATATTTCAGAGCAGCACCGCTCTGAAAACAACACTCTGCGTTGCTCAGGTGGGCTAAAACCAGCCATATTCCTTAAATATTTTCCTACAAATGCCTCTGCAGAGCATCACCAGGGGAATGCAGCTGAGAAACATCAGAAATCTCATGGGAAGAGGATGAACCTGAGCTTCTGACCTCAGCCTCCCCAGGCGGAACTCCATTCCCGACCAAAGAGCGAAACTATTGCTCAAGAGCCCCAGGGCAAGCGGGAGGGACATGCCACCTCCTCACCTGACTCCGACAGCTTCAGCTCCCAGTCCAGGTAGTCAAACAGCTCAACCGTCAGCTGGAAGCTGCCAAGAAAACCAAAACCCCGTCACCCGGTGGCAGAGACATCCTTTCTCCAGCTGCTCGTGTTTGCTGTGGGTCCCTGCCTCAGCAAGGACTTGGATTGACAAGAATTTGGTGGCTTTACTCCCTGCATTTATGCTCCTCGCCACTCTGTGGGGGCAGGAGCAATGGGGCACCATCCAAGCAATTTATAAAACACCAATGGCTGCCCTGAACAGCAGCCGTTTCGGTCACAGGCTGCTCCCACCCGGGGGACACACCGCCAGTGACCATGCACCGGGTGCTTTGCTCCTGCCAGGGCACTCACATGTTGTTCACGTCCGTCCCCGCGGTCTTTTCTAGCACCTCATCTGACACTTCGAGGCCCGGGGGGAACTCAGGATGCTTTGTAAAAGGAAAAAAAATACCAGTTGCTGCTAATATTTTTGCTGATGAGACACAACCCCCAGCGAAGCCCTGTACCCCAGCACGGCAGGGTGCAGAGGTAGCAGAGTGTCTCACCTTGATGTGGAAGGAGATCTTGATGAGGAGAAGCCGCGTGTAGATGCTCACCAGCTGCCCGTACCTGTCATGCAGATGGCCCTGCCAGAGACACGAGGGGCAACGTGGCAAATCCGGAGCGACGTGACCAGATCTGGCAGAGCCTGTGCACACCAGCAAACCTGCGCCAGCTCCACGGCTCTTGCCCTCTTGCCCTTCACCATGTGTGAAACCACCACCCCGTGGAGCCAGAGGCGAAGGGTTATTTCAGGAGCTGCTCTGCCCCCCCTGTGCTCATGATGCCTTTCAGCACCCACCCCAAAGCCCCCAGCAAGGCACAAACTTCCACTTTGATCCACTCACCCACAGGTCCCCCGTCTCTCGGATGTTGCTGCGGTACCTCTGGCAGTCCTGGAGGACCTGGGGACAAAAATGGGAGGGATGTGGCATGGTAGGGCCAGCAAAGGGCTGGGTGAGCGCCCACCTGCATGGCCTGAGGGGGACGGATCCATGCCCTTACACCACTCCCGCTTTGGGAGAAGTTCAAGCCCTTCAACAGTGACCAGAGGTCAGGGCTTTGCACAGGGAGGTTTCAAAGATGAGAGAGAGCCCCACAACCCAGGAAAGGTGGCCAGGACAGGGAAGGAAACCCACCCTCTGTGCAGAGGGACATTGGCAAGAACCAAAAATGTCCCCCTGCCAGCAACACAGGAGGGATATTTTGGAGGGGACACTCACGTTGGGGTGGCCATCGCGCAGAACCTTGTGCAGGACGTGGCAGAACTTCCAGCTGAGGATGGCACTGCTGGGCAGGGGCAGCCCGATGGCGTAGGACCAGAAGGTGAATGCTCCCTTCTCATGGTGCGTCCCCAGGATGATCCCTTCCCTGCGGTCAAGGTCAACCAGACACACATGGGAGCAGGGGACAAGCGGGGCTGGAGACTATTCCTGTTCAACTTTCATTAAAAAGGGGACACCCACCGAGCATACTGCAGGCAAGAGATGACCAGCACAATGCTGCACCCATAGATAAAGCCCCCGTTTGTTTTTTTCTGGTGCACCTTCCCCTGCCACAGGGCACACCGGAGCCCTCTGCATTTTATTGGAAGAAATGCCGGTTTTTTGCACTGCCCTTCTTTGTATTTTTTTACCAGTGGAAGAACCCACAAGACATCGTCCCCCAAACCAAGCTCTGCACGGGTCTCCCATCTCCCAGAGCTCCATGGTCCCAGCCCCAGAGGGTGAAACCCCTCCTGCCTTGGCAGTGGGTCTCCTCTGCGCCACCCAGGTGGGCTGCGAGAAAGGATACGTCGGGCATGTTTCTCCTTCACCGGTGCTTCTTGTGTATTTATGGCTTTGCTGATGCTGATGGCCTGCAAGAGATGGAGAGACCGGCTGTCAGGAGCGGCGTGACCCTCATGGCTACCCTGTCCCCCCCAAAGTGAAGTGCTGATGCTTTTGGGGAATACCCTGAATTTTATAACTCATTTGTCAACTCAAAGACATTTGTGACACATCAAAACAGACATTTTTATATCTGCAAAGTGGCCCATTAAATGCCCCCCGTCCTCAGCGTGGTCAGAGCCGGGCACTACCAACCGTGCCACTGGTGCTCCCTGCTGTCCCTGTCCCAGCAGACAAATGTTTGCATTTTTTCAGCCTGAACTCAGCAGCGAGCCTGGGGAACGTTAAAGCACGGCAGCGAGATGCCAGATTCCAGGGTTGTTTGTCTAAGCACAAGGAGCCTTTGAACCAGGGGGTGGTGGGGTGGTTTTTTTTTTTGGCAGCGTTGCTGCACGCAAACAGCACGCGGGGAAAACGCAGCCCCCAAGCAAGGAGGGAGTGGTGGCCACGATGCCCCTTCCGATGGAGCAAAAATCCAGAGCAACACGATTACCAGAGGAGGATTATCCACATTTTAACGCGTTTGATCACGGCACACTAAATTATGGGTTTATTCCAAAAAGATGACCCCAGAAAGAGGTCAGTTGCATGTTTCGCATGACGGCAGGATGTAAAATCGAGCTGCTGTGATCAATGAGGATCTTCCTGCTCCTCACCAGGTCCCTACATGCTCAACTGAGCTGCTTTGCCCCCGCACGAGCGCTCAGGCTGTGCCCGGGTGTTTCAGCCCTTGGTCACTGGCAGAAGAAAGAGGTCCCAGCTGGGAAGGCAGGAAGCGGCCCCACCACCGGCGCTTGTGCCGGAAGAGAAACCTGGTCCCTCCCTGCAGCCCCACAAGCCGTGAAACCTTATAAAAATTCTTATCTCCCCTCCCGGGGAAAGCACCTGCTTCGACACGGCCGCTGGTGCAGGGGACACCCCCGAATCGAGGCGCTTTCCTGAGGAGGAGGAACCCGACACCGGGTTATCAAGTGCTCTTGATTTATGCAGGAGGAACCTGATGCCCTGCCGAAGGGGTGATGCCAAAGGTGCTGATGCACCAAAACCATCCCAAAACGGCTGTGCCCACGAGCCAGGCACTACAGTGGCAAAAACACCATGAGTGCATCCCAAAAAATGAGCCAGTCCTGAAACACCGAGTCTATTTGCTGGGAAAAGATGTGCTGCTTTTGCCTTTCTAGCAGCGGGGAAGCCCCGGCGTCACCCCGCCATGTGGGGCCGTAAAGCAGCAGCGGGGTTAAGCCGGTGACTTGCTGTAATCCTCTTATCCCCGAAGGTTAATGAGCCTGGAGTGCCCAGGAACAGCACAGCCGCCTCTCCCAAGGCAGCCAGCACCTCTGCAGATCCCCAAAAGGCTGGAGCCGGCGAAGAGGCTGCACCCTTGACCACAGCTTGGCTGGTAAGGAGATGTGCCAGGGGTCCTCAGGGCTGCAGCCACCTCCTGGTACGACACCAAAATGATGGTTTATTGAGGTTTATCGTGTGCCGGAGAGCGACAAGCCTATGGTTTTGCAAGGCAGGGCTTGGAAAGGCATCTTGCAGCGAAGATCTGCTAAAGGGGTTATTCCATCTTATTGAGGTTGGGGGCAGTAGGGCGGACACAGCCCCCAAATCTGGATTTTCGCTGCCCACCGTGTGTGGGAGCAGCACGACGCCCTCATCCCAACCCACCACCTGGTCCTAACCCATCGGCGGGAGCCAGGCTCAGCCTCACACACCATGGGGTCAGGAGGAGGCGTTGGGACCAGGGCAGAGCCCCGGAAAGGAAACACCATCCCACGTCCCCGGGGACGGGAGCTCGGCCGCTTGGTGCTGCCCAGCAGGATGAGGACAGGGCTGGGATCCAGCTGGCCCATCCCAAAACCAGGCTGTAATTCCCACTGGGGCTCGTGGTTTTATTGCGTTTATTGCCCATAATCTCATTTCCAGCCCGACCAGCCAAAATTCAGCCCAGGAGCTGCTCGAGAGGCCGGTTTCATCCTCAGTGATTCAGCGCAGAGGTTTCACCTGACCATTTGATGTCCAGCACAGAGGAGTAGACCTGGGCAGGGGCAACCTTCAGCCTACCCACATGCTGCCACGATGGAGATGCCATGTCCAGTGTGGTTCCAAATAAACCACAGTGGCACCAAAACAATGCCAATCCCTCGGGGCTGCCAGCTCAGGTGTACTTTTGCTGGCTCCAAACCCCGGGCTGGCCAGGAGGTCCCTAAAAAGAGGATGGTGGGACCAGAGATGGACACAGGGAGATGCTGCAGCCCAGGTCACGCGTGCCTTCAGGATGTCCCTGATGGCTGCCTGGCAAAGCTGGACCATGGAGGATGGCTCCGAAATGGGGAGACTGACCCTTGACCTGGCCTCTAGAGCATCACTGGCACGTCTGGGATGGGCAGATCCTAGTTGTCACTGCAGACACACAACCAGCCTGGCCAAAACCTTCATCCACCTGCGGAGGGTTCCCCATCACTGCCAGGGAGCAGTGCAGCTCCGGCCCTGCTGGTTGGGGGGCAGGGGGTCCAAACCCCAAAACCTGCCTGGCCGCAGGAGCCCACATGGGTGCAGCCCAAACACCTTACTCACAGCCCTCACGTACCAAGCCGGTGACTAAAGCTGGGATCAAAGCGCCCAAATGAAGGAGCGCAGTTTACATCCACCCTTTCTTTCCAGGCTGCTTTTAATTACAGCATGATTCTCCCCGCCCACGGCTCCCCGAAGCCCCGGCATCCCGCGGGGCCGCAATCCCCACCCGGCAGGTGGATGCTGGGTCCCAGCACAACGCCACGGCAGGGGGTGATTTTCTGGCAGCAGGACATCGAGTTGGAAATCTCCCCGGCCAGATCAGCTGAACCACAAACGGCTGCTCCGGGAGTTCCCTTCCTAATAATTCTCCTTCCCAAATTACACCAGCCAAGCACCACCGGGCAGTCACGCACGCTGTATTCCCGGCGGCTCCAGAGCTCATTGGATTTTTAACCTTCTTGCTTAAGAAAAGCAAAAGCTGGCTGGAAAAAATAAAAAGGGCAAGTTTTCCTTCCTTGCAGAGCCAGCGCCTGCTGCGGTACGGTGCCTTCCCACCTCCCACGTGTGGCTGCTCCGAGGGGGACATCTGCATCACCCCGACACAAGCCCTCGAAAAGCATTTTCAGGGAAAGGAGGTGACCTTCCCGTCACCCGCGAGCACCCGGGATCACACCGGCACCGGCAACCCCCCTCTGCAGCCACGGGCATCGCCCCGGCCTTCGCAGGCAGCAAGGAGATGGGGCTCTTGGTTTTGGCAGCATCGTTCTCCAGGTGGTGTGAAATCCTCGGCCAGCGAAGGCACACGGAGGGGACGTGCCCCCGGCGTCCCCACGATACAAAGGCAACTGGCAGCCGTCTCCGCTGCTGCTATAATTAGACGTAAAAGCCAAATCAATACCCAAGTACTGACATTGGAACAGTTCTGCTCTCACCCGAAGCGCTGCTACGGGAAACCACGTTTGGGTAAAGCTCCTTTAGGACAGTTTTCAGCAGTTGCTGGGGAAAAAAATAAATAAAAGGAACCTTCTGGGTGGTGGATGTGACTGTCAGCGATCCCCAGGTTTAGCTCTAATAGAGAGTGACCACCCGCTCGCCCCACTCGTGGCTCTGCCCCCAAAGGCATCCCTGCGGCCATGAGCGAAGTCGCACCCGTGTAGGGCATAAATCCCACCGAAAAGCCCAAAATGCCTTGGAAGGGCAATAGGGAGGGAGGGAGAGAGGAAGGACGGACACGCTCCCGCCCGGCCGGCACAGGCTGCCCTTTGGCGCAGGAGGCAGCAGGGCTGCTGTGATTACTTATCAGCAGTGCCCACTGGGAACGATTGAAGGAGACACGTCCAGAAGGAACCGGAATTGCCGGTTTTCTCGTGTTGCTCCCCAAACCCAACAAGCTCCTCTTCCTGCCCAGTGCGGCCAAGCGGCACCGTGACCCCACAAGGCCCGAAATCATCACCTGCCTTCACCGGCACTCTCCGGGGCCAAACCGGCCCAGCCGCCGGGGCAGGACCAGCAAAGCAATGGAGCAAAGGGGAAAAACACCTGCCCTGGATTTGCAGCCCCCGAAATCAGAGCGGTCAGAGGACGCGTGCCGGGAGGGCACTATTATTTTTGCTGGGGGAGCGGGCGAGCCCGTCCCTCCGTCCATCCCTGCCCACGCTCTTGGAGTCAACTCGTTTCCCGCACCCCGGTCCGGGCCAGACACCACAGGGCACAAACGCATTTGGGCTTGCATTTCATTCTGACCCCCCGACCCCCGCGGGGAGACCCCACGAGTGACCCAAAGCCGCGGGGGGTGACACATCCAAACAGCCCCCGGCTTTGTCGGGGCAGCCCGCGGTCGCCACCGGGCCGGAACCGGGAGCGGGACCGGTAGCCATAGCAGGGATGCGGAGAGGCGCGTTACCGGTGCGGTGGGCACCGGGGGCGGGACAGCCCCGGGCTCCTGCCTGCGGTGGCCCCCGGCCCCGGTCGCCCTCCCGCCAGCACGGCCGGGGCCATAAAACTTTCCCTATCGGCTCAGGGCCGTGTTTACCTGGCGATAAGGCCCGGGGGGACGCGGGGTGGGGAGGGAAAGGGGGTGGAACGGGACGCACCGTCCGCCCGGGGCTCTG